>JBBPBX010004721.1:61229-75333 GCA_038048925.1 Garcialebias charrua
ATGAGCATGTTTGATTCAAAATGGCCACCTCACCTAATGAGCATGTTTGATTCAAAATGACCGCCTCACCTAATAAGCTTGTTTGATTCAAAATGGCCGCCAAAATGGCCGCCTCACCTAATTAGCTAGTTTGATACAAGCTAGTTTGATACAAGCTAGTTTGCTAGCCTCCTCCACGCCAACAGAATGACCTCATATACATACCAATGGCTGCAAAAATGCTAATGTGATACAAGCTAGTTTGATACAAGCTAGTTTGCTAGCCTGTTTGATCCAAAATGGTCGCCTCACCTAATGAGCTTGTTTGATCCAAAATGGCCACCTCACCTTATGAGCTTGTTTGATTCAAAATGGCCACCTCACCTAATGACCATGTTTGATTCAAAATGGCCGCCTGACCTAATATAGAGGGAGCAACCACCTCCAACTACTACAGCATGTTTTAATGAGCAACAGCTGCAGTCAACTAGATAAATTGCATTTCCTGCGAAAATGCACATGTGAATGCCTTAGCGCCGCTCCTGCCTTATTGTGGCGACTGCGGGAACTGCTCCCTGATGACGCACAACAAATCTGGTATAGATCGGATGATGTGTCACTGAGATATAACTATAGAAACATTGTAGGGGGGCGCCATGGAGTCTATGGGCCAATTATCATGGACGCTTGATGAAGGGACCGGTAATGATCGATCATACTGAATTTGGTACTCCTCGGCTCAAATCTGTGGATTTTAGAACCAAACGTATTGTGACGGTGTTACGTCTTATTTTGCCATGTCGCCACGCCCACATGCTCCATCCAAAACGGTCAGTGTTGGAAAGCTTGTTACACCAACATGTCTTCGGTCACTGGACAGACCGTCACGCTGATTAGGTAACAGTTCGTTCAAATGCAGAGGCTGTAAACTGCCAAAAAGGTGTGAAAATTTGGTCCACATTCCAAAATGGCCGCCTTCCCATTTATCGTACAACGTTGGTGCCAGAGGGTTTTCTGTGCGTCTTGGTGAATTGGACAAGTGTACCAAATTTCATGATCCTACGTGAAACTAAGGCCAATGCGGAGGGTAGTTTGAAATTTCTAGGTGGCGCTCTTGAGCCGTTTCTGTTGCAATTTTGGCCACGCCCCCAAAATATGTAATTTTTCACCAGTCCTGATGAGTCTGCCAAATTTGGTGAGTTTTGGGATATGATAAAGCCCCCAAAAGGCCAAACGTATTGTGACGGCGTTACGTCTGATTCGCCACATCGCCACGCCCACATGCTCCACCCAAAACGGTCAGTGTTGGAAAGCTTGTTACAGCAACATGTCTTTGGTCACTGGACAGACCGTCACGCTGATTAGGTAACAGGTGTCCGATCGGGACGTTCAATGTACAACTGTACACTTCCTGTTGTGAGGGGGCGTGGCTTAATTAATGTCATGATTTGACCATTCAGTATTGCAGGGGACCGGATGTGGGTCAATCACTGAAGGTTTGATGTATTAGACAGTTTTTTTGTAGGTGTTATTAGTGTTTCATTTTTCATGGCGAGATGCCTAACTTTGAGGCCTGGCCACGCCCCTTTAGCATATATTAAAACGCAAGGTTTTGATTAATTTTTACTCCCCCATGTCTTAAGTGCATATTAACCAAGCTTGAAGTAAATCGCTCAAAATCCCTAGGAGGAGTCTGTTCAAATGCAGAGGCAAAAAGGTGTGAACATATGGTCCACATTCCAAAATGGCCACCTTCCTGTTTATCGTACAACGTTGGTGCCAGAGGGTTTTCTGTGCGTCTTGATGAATTGGGCAAGTGTACCAAATTTCATGATCCTATGTGAAACTAAGGCCTATGTGGAGGGTAGTTTGAACATTTCTAAGTGGCGATTTTGGTCACGCCCCTAAAATATGTAATCTTTCACCAGTCTTGATGAGTCCACCAAATTTGGTGAGTTTTGGGATATGATAAAGCCCCCAAAAGGCCATTTCATTTGAGCTCCATTCATTTTTAATGGGATAAAAATGGCCGAAATGGCTAAATATTTCAAAAAGCTAAAGTTGCACCAATACCAAAAGTCATAGCCATCATGTCCTAAATGAGCTGAACATTTTGATATAAGAATTGTTGAAATAGCACAAAAACTGTGTGAGTAGTTAGATGCCAAAAAACGTACGGAATCAGGATAGTAACATCTAAGAAAACACAATCACTATAGTGTGAACGCCTGGTGGTCATTCACACAATTAGAGTAGTGTACAAAACAATAAATCAGATTGGGGTTTCCTCCTCAGTAATGAGGGCATTGCTTTGTCTGTCATGGTGAAAAGAGAGCTGAGTCTGAAGGTAAAGCTTTCAATTTAACAGTGTGTCAACATTCTGACCCTCACTTATGGTCATGAAGTTTGGATCATGAATGAAAGAACGAGATTCTGGATACAAGCGAACAAAATGAACCTTCTTCTCAGGGTGGCCGGGCTCAGCCTTAGAGACAGAGTGAGGAGCTTCATCATTGGGGGATGTTCTGAGGGGAGCTACTGCTCTTCATCATTGAACTGAGTCAGTTGAGGTGGTTCAGGCATCTGATTAAGATGCCTCCTGGTAAACCTCCTTTTAGAGGTTTTCCGGGTATGTCTCACTGGTAGGAGGCTCCAAGGAAAGATCTGAAGTTGCTGGAGGGATTGTGTAACTTCTGTGGCATGGGAATGACTTAGGGTCCCCCAGAATGAGAGGAAAAGTGTCTCTGGGGAGAGGGTTTCTCTCCTGGAACATTTGCCTCTGAAACCAGTTAACCGAAAAGATGGATGAATTTGTGAACCTTGTTGTACCCATACAAATACTGTTGTATGCTTGCGTGACTACTTTTGAGACAAATGTGCTTGAGGTGTATTTGACTGTCTACAATTCTGATGAGTTTGCTAATTATGGTTAAAATAATTAAAAACAGATTTTACTTCATGACATTAAAGTGCTTTATCTTACGAGTAGCTGCAGTGATGTTGACTCCGCTGCTTCTGACGTTCTCAAACACAGAGAAGAGGATGAAGGTGTATTCAGTTCCAGCAGTGAGAGATGACACTGTGTAATTTACTGGTCCAGCTCCATCTGGTGCACTGATGCTCGTCTCTATACCGTTCAACTGGAGAACAAAGCTGACGACGTTGTTCACTGTATTCCACTGCAGAGTGATGCTGGTCTCAGCTTGATATAAAACTTTCAAGCTTTCTGTGTTTGATGGAGCTGACAAAAGATGAACAATAGAGTAAGTTTTACACTGTTTAAAATAGAAATACAAAGTACTGGGTGGCAGTATTCATTGTTACCTTGAATCAAATTAGTTATGTCAGCTTTGCATTTTAAATATTTACAAATCTAAAAGTTCATGTCATTACAACAAACATAACTAGTTGTTCTGACTGAGCATCACTCAGTCAGGAGGTCCCAAACAACTCTTTTAAAAATGTCTCATATTTCTCCATGAATGACTAATTCTTGTTGCTTTTAGTTGCAACATGAAATCTCTTACAAAGTTTTTGTTTACGAAGATATGCCAAAAAAAATTAAGCGCCAGATCAAAACTATAGACTCAGGTTTATCCGAGATGTCTAACTTAAAGAGTCACATATCTACACAAAGGATACATTCAGATTATCTGCTGAGATATTTTTGGGGGGTGATTTTTGTGGAGGTGATGCAAATCACTGATATTAATCACCATACATGTAGGAGATACTTTAAAATGAAGGTATGTTTTACCAGTGACAGCTGTAAGTTGTATTATCTTGCTTCCACCATCACTATACAAATAAAAAAGGATGAAGGTGTATTTAGTTCCAGCAGTGAGAGATGAGACTGTGTGAGTTACTGGTCCAGCTCCATCTGGTCCACTGATGCTTGTGTTTGTGCCGTTAAACTGGAGAACAAAGCTGATGCTGATGTTCAGTTTGTTCCACTGCAGAGTGATGCTGGTCTCATTTTGTCCTGATGCTCTGAAGTAGTCTGTATTTTGAGGAGCTGAGACAAAATGAGGGAAAGAACATTTTGTAATGTATCATTTTGTTTTGCTTCGAGAAGTATTAGCATCCCTGACATTTACCTTTTCCAAAAGGTAAATGCAAGATTAGTGACACAAACACTACAGTTAAAAGTCTTACTTTCAAAATACAAAGCTTTTAACATCCAAGAACCATCTTATAGTAAATATTTTATTGTTCCATATTTTACTAACAACAGAAGTTCACTCTCAGACTGCAGGCTTTCTTTCAGTTCCTAAAGTTTCCAATAGAATGAGAGGCAGATCTTTCAGTTTTCAGCTCTTCTCTTGTGGAAGCAACTTACAGTTTCTCTCTTTTGGGCTGACACTGTCTTTTTTACCACTAGTTTTAAACTTTCCCTTTTCATAAATCCTATACATGTAGTTGGTTTGGCTTGGGTTTCCTGAGTCATCCCTTCATCCCTTCAGTCTATAAGCTTAGACTGCTGGAGTACTAAGTGATCACATGTCCTCACTCTGCTGCTGTCTATCATTAATTTGTTTGTCTTTGTCTTCTTCTCATAGAAACCATACCTGGAAAGAACCTCCTCTTTTTTGTTTGTCTCTTTCCTGTTCTTTCAAACCCAAGCCAGCTGAGGCAGACAGCCCCAGTCCTGAGCCTGGTTTTGCTGTGCGTTTCTTCCTGTTGAAAGCAATCAAACTATCTCACTGTTGCTGATCATTGTTGTTTTCATTTTAATTTTTTAATTTATTTAAAAGAAACAAAACAAATTCATTAAAAAGGAAAAAAAGTTGAAATAAAAGGGCGCAGAAAGGAGAAGAAATTTCCTATAATATCTGCCCCTTATTTAAAAATATATAAAATAACATATCAAACAACAATTTAGGATTGAACACTCTCCAAAGTGAAAACATAAATATTAGATTTTCTTCACATAGCACTATACTTTCCCAACAATTAATAATAATAATAAATAATAATAATAATTAATTCAATTTATAACGCACTTTTCATTACTGAAAATCTCAAAGTGCTACACATATATTGAATGCTACACACATTCATAAACCGGTGGCGGCAGACTACCATGCAAGGTGCTTTCCAGTCCTACCGGGAGCAACTCAGGGTTAAGTGTCTTGCCCAAGGACACAACGACACATGGTGCGGGTCCCGGGAGTCGAACCGCCAACTTTCCGATCGGGAGACGACTGCCATTACCACTACACCACGGCCGCTTAATCATCGTTTTAAACATACAAATTGTTTTAGAAATTTTTATCATGATATCAAGGCAGCTCCACAATAAATTCCACTTCACCACTTGCTCCTGTCAAAAGTGGACGCTTTCCCTCTCCTCTTCCTCCTCTGCTTTGCATTGCTCTATCCTGTCAGTGAAACTGCTTCAGTGTCTCTCTCTACATAGCTTCTAAACCGTACATTTTTGCTATGGATCTGGTCAGTTGGTTTCTCAATGCAATTGATAAAATTTCTCGACGAGAAGACAAGTGCCAAGGATGAGTATACTATAAGATTTATGATGTTTCCTGCTTTTTGGATTCGGCTGGTTCCCGGTCTATCAATATTACAAACAAGGAAGTTGTCAGTGATGGAAATTTCACAGCTGAAGAAACAAAGCAATCTGTACTGAAACTACTAAATAAGAGAAAACTGATTTGATTATTGATGAGATTGTTAAATTATTATAAAATGAACCATACCTGCACAATATGCAAGATGACACACAGACGGCTTTGCAAGCTTGTAGACATAGTAGTATCCAGAGCAGAGTTTGACCTGGATGGTGTTTGAAGGAAAACTGCAGCAGGAACCAGACCAGGCGTTACACACGGTGCGATTGACTATTTCATTTGTTTGTGTTGGATGAGGTTCTGTTATCCACAGAGGAGCGTGGGTTCCACATCTTTGTTCTTCAACACACTTCTCTGGAATTTGAGCATTGGATTGCCCCAGATAGAAGCGATACCAGCCTTGCCAGTTAATGTACTGATCACAGTGTAAGATGGTATTATTTGTGTTATTTACTGAACGCCAGTCATCATTCAGTACAGTGTAGTGGTCACAGGGGTCGATACATTGACCAGGAGTGTTACTACTGAGGCACTCCATGCCTGAAGGACAGCCATTCTCCACACAAGATGAAGGTGTCCTCACTAATTCAGGTAGAAGGAGTAAAAAGAAACACAAGCAAGTTAGAACATAAGGTTTGTATATCCATCTTCATTTCCACAATTTGTTGTTTTAGTTATTTTATTTTTCACAAATTCCTCTAAAAAATTTAATTATTTTTAGTCCTCAACGCTGTTTGACACATTTGCTTCAACTTTTGTTTCATCCTTACCATTTCCTCCTCCCTTTAATATTTAGGAATAACAAGATTTAAAGTTGCTGCCACCCACAAGGCCTTATCGTTAAGACTGAGGCATTGTGGGTCATTTTGACCTAAGGGCAGCAGAGGGTCTTTAACATGCAGAATTATTAAATTTGAATAAGCATATGCTAAAAGTGAAATAAATATATTACTTGGTCCATAACAGATGAACGGTAAACTGACAGTGCAGTCCTCATTTGACCATCGTCCTATGTCGTTTATCGCCGCAGCGACACACTGCTTCACACCGGAGTTCGGCTGATCCATCGCCCAGTACTGAAACGTAGAACTGCTCCCATCAGACCAAAGTCTTTGGCGAGACAAACCGATCCACACAAAATTTCCACCTGCAACGTTGGTAATGAGGGTATTTTCTGATGGATTTCTTACACTGTGAGAAGAAAAGAGACAATAAACGTGAGGATTGAGATGCAAAAAATTAGATTTTAACTAAGAAACTCAATAAATTAATGTCACGATGTGCCTAAATTGGTTTCAAATAGAACAGAATGGTTTTACATAAATAAATACAAAGTAAAATAAGAACAGCAAATACAATAAAAAAACAATGAAACAATGAAATACTTAAAAAAACAGATAGATTATAACTAAAAATTAAAGGTTTGGTTAATGCAACAAGTATTTGAAGCACTTGGTTAAATAAACATGATCTATCTTATTATCATGGTAAATGGAGCTTATTTATATAGCACTTTCCAGCCCCTGTGAGGAGCCCCAAAGCGCTTTACAATACCAGCCATGCACCCATTCATACACACATTCATACACCGGTAGTGGTAGCCTGACTTGCAAGGCGCCATCCAGACCTACTGGGAGCAACTCGGGGTTAAGTGTCTTGCCCAGGGACACAACGACACATGGTGGGCGGATGCGGGATTCGAACCTCCAACCTTCCGATCGGGGGACGACTGCCATTACCACTGTGCCACGGCCGCCCAATCATGTTAGATTTTAGTCCTTTATAAGTTTACATCGTAAACCAGCCAACAGGAAGCACAAGAAGCCAGTGTATCTCTTGTGCCAGTCACAAACTCGGGTAAGGCCTCTGTCAGGAAGGGCATCAGACATAAAACACTTTTTCTAAAACTAATATGTTGGTTCATTTAAGCGACAGCAAATTGGGTCAGTCGAGGCCCGGGTTAATAAAGACTGCCGCTGGTGTTGTTGACAAACAGGGTGCCGGTGAAATTGCGCTACTATTGAAGTCAAAGACCATGAGGAGGGAAACGTGTTAGGAGACAGAAGGAGAAGAGGCAAGTCCAGAATGTAGGAAAGAGGTTGGCAACTCTAAATGTGGGGGCAACGGGCAAAGATAGAGAGCTAGCTGACATGATGCAGAGAAGGAAGGTTGAAGTTTTATGTGTCTAAGAGATCAAGTGGAAGAGCAGCAAGTCTTGCAGCATTAGAGCAGGGTTCAAACTGTTTTACCATGGTGTGGATGAAAAGATAAAAGGAGTAGGGGTGGTTCTGAGGGAGGTGTTTGCAAGTATAAAAGAATGACAGACAGGATGATGTGCCTGAAGGTAGAAAAAAAAGGTATGATGTTGAATGTACACTTGAATGATAACCTCAGCTGGCGCAACAACACCACCAGCCTGATCAAGAAAGGTCATCAGAGACTCTACTTCCTCAGACGGCTGAGACGTGCTGGTCTGAGCAGCCCAGTCCTCACCTCCTTCTACAGGTGTGCAGTGGAGAGCATCCTGTGCTCCAGCATCAACGTGTGGCATGGAGGCTGCACAGTTGCAGAGAGGAAAGCTCTACAGAGAGTGGTGAAGGCTGCACAGAAGTCTGTTGGAGTCAGTCTCCCCACCATCACAGACATTTACACCTCCAGATGCAGGAAAAGAGCCACCTGCATCATGAAAGACCTCACTCACCCAGCACACTCACTCTTTGCCCCACTCCCCTCAGGACGGAGGTTGAGGAGCATCAAATGTAGAACCACTAGACTGAGGAACAGCTTCTACCCTGAGGCTGTTAGACTCATGAATAAATAAATAATGAGAATAAACACTGCAAAATATCACATCATGCTGATGCTGATCTGTTTTCTTGTTGCTGTGTTCATCTGTGACCATCTGCTCATACAGACTCATGTTCGTGCTGCTGTTTATAATGATGTTTTTCCACTACATTAGGGCTTAGTGTATTACTAGTTGATGTTTCTCTTAGTTAATTCTAGATGTTATTACTGTTTTTCTCTTGCATTTGTTGTTGGATGTAACTGGGACCCCGTGTACATAATCTCGTTTTCATCACATGTACCACATGCGGTGCAAATGACAATAAAGACTCTCTGACTCTCTGAATGTTGTCAGTGCTTATGCGCCACAGGTTGGATTCGATGTATAGGAGAAAGATAAATTTTGGAAGGATCTGGATGAAGTGATAGAGACTACTGTATTCCCATGAAGGAGAAGGTGGTGATTGGAGCAGACCTAAATGGACATGTTGGTCAATGAAACAGAGGGGACGAGGAAGTGATAGGTAGTTTTGGTGTCAAGGAAAGAAACCAGGAAGGACAGATGGTGGTGGATTTTGTTAAGAGAATGGAAATGGCTGTAATTAACACATACTGTATTTCCTAAAGATGGAGGAACATAGAGTGACCTATAAGAGTGGAGGAAGGAGTATTCAGGTCGACTGCATTCTGTGTAGAAAAGGAAACCTGAGGGAGATTGGAGACTAGGTTGTAGCATGGGAGAGTGTGGCCAGACAGCATCGGATGGTTTTACATAGAATGGCTGTTGTTGTGAAGCAGTGACAAAGAATTAAATCAGAGAAGTAAATCAAATGATGGAAGCTGAAGGAGGAAGAATGTTGTGAGAAGTTCAGAGACGAGCTGTTAAAGGCTCTGGGTGGTAAGAAAGAGCTTCCAAATGACTGGGATACTACAGCAACAGCAATTAGAGAAACAGGTAGGAAGATACTGTGTCATCTGGAGACAGAAAATGGATTATGAGGGAACCTGGTGGTGGAATAGTGAAGTGCAGGAAGCTATTCAAAGAAAAATATTAGCCAAGAGGAAATATGACCATGAGAGGACTGAAGAGAGAGGAGACAGATAAGGAGCTGTAACATAGAGCCAAGAGGGAGGTGGCAAACGTAAAACAGATGGCGTATGATGAGTTGTATGGGAGACTGGACACTAAAGAGGGTGAGAAGGACTTGTACCGATTGGCAAGACAGAGAGATCAGGCTGGAAAAGACATGCAGCTGATTATTCTTGTTAAGGATAGGAATGGTAATGTTCTAACAAGTAAGGGGATTGTGATGGGAAGATGGAAGGAGTACTTTGAGGAACTAATGAATGAAGAGAATGATAGGAAGCTGTCAGAGTCGGCCCAAGCCTCCATGGGGCCCTAAGCAAAATTTGGTTTGGGGCCCTTTATTTCTGCTAATAATGTGGATTACTGCAATCAACAGTCAGATCAACAGATCAGATAATTCACCCACCTAACATAAACTCATTGCAACTCTGACAGGCCTGTTTACATTATCCTATATGTATTTATCATTTTGTGCAGGGGTGTCAAACTCATTTTCATTTAGGGCCACATCAAGCTCATGAATGTCCTCAAAAGGCCAGACATGGCAGAATGTATTAATAAAACTACCTGTTAACAAACTGGCATTTGATGATTACTTCTAAAAATTAAATACTTTGTTTGAATAATTTGATTGATTGATTGATGTTTATTCATTCATTTTAAAAGTACAATACAAGACAGTTTCATCAGATACAAGAATACAAGTAGGATAAAATGAAGGGAGCAGAAAGAAGATGAAATCTTATTATATCTGCCCCTTATTTCACAGTTTGTTCAACCAATGATAACCTTCAAGCAACATCACAGAATGAATAATTCTACTTATTTTTCTAACTGTAATACACAAACTACATCACAAAATGAATAATTCTACTTAATTTTCCTAACTGTAATACATAAACTAGATCACAAAATGAATAATTCTACTTAATTTTTCTGACTGTGATACACAAACTACATCACAAGATGAATAATTCTACTTAATTTTCCTAACTGTAATACATAAACTAGATCACAAAATGAATAATTCTACTTAATTTTTCTAACTGTAATACACAAACTACATCACCCATAATTCTACTTAATTTTCTAACTGTGATACATAAACTACATCACAAAATGAATAATTCTACTTAATTTTTCTAACTAATACACAAACTACATCACACTTAATTTTTTTTTCTACTTAATTTTCCTATTTTTTTATTATTATTTTTTTCCTACTTAATTTTCCTAACTGTAATACACAAACTAGATCATAAAATGAATAATTCTATTTAATTTTTCTAACTGTAATACACAAACTAAAAGATGGCACAACATCAAGATGTTCACAAAATGAATAATTCTACTTAATTTTCCTAACTGTAATACACAAAATACATCACAAAAATGAATAATTCTACTTAATTTTCTAACTGTAATACACAAACTGCTTCACAAAATGAATAACTCTACTTAATTTTTCTAACTGTAATACACAAACGCATTAAGCTACATCACAAGTACAACATAAGTGTAATACACAAGTGTAATACACAAACACGGAAGGTTACATCATATATAGTTTTTGAGCAAGTCCTTTTTGACCTTTTTCTTAAATGTATTCATTGATTTTTCATTTTTAACATCACTCTCCAGAGCATTCCACAATCGAACTCCCTGAATTGAGGTAGACCGTCCCTTTAAGCTGGTTCTGAATTGTGGTTTGATGAATATCTCTGTCCCTTTGAGATTGTAACAACTTTGTCTTTTTATAAAATTTCTTTGGATATTTAAAGGTAATGTGTTATTATGAGCCCTATACATAACTGATAAAATACTATATTCTACCAATTCCTGGAATTTCAATAAGTTTAGCTGAAGAAACAAAGTGTTTGATGGGTGACTGAAATGTTTTCTGGTGATTACTCTTACAGCTCTCTTTTGTAAAATAAAAACAGGTTTTGTAATAGTTTTGCACGCTTTTCCCCAAACCTCAATACAATAGATTAAATGTGGAGCAATGATTGTGTTATACAACATATGTAAAGCTTTATCAATTAAAAAATCCCTGACTTTATACAGTACTGCAATTGATCTAGCTATTTTTTTAATGGAATTTACATGATGTTTCCATGTCAGTTTGTCATCAATGATAACACCCAGAAACTTCACTTCACTCACTTTACAGATCACAACATCTTCAATTTCAAATGGATCGTCATCAACAATTCTCTTTTTGTTACTGAATATCATGTAATTAGTTTTATCTAAATTCAAAGATAATTTGTTTAATTTAAACCAAGTTTGTATTTTTATAAATTCTGTTTTCATCATATCCAAAATCTGTTTTATGTCATTACCCGAACAGAAAAATGTGGTGTCATCGGCAAAAAGAACACATTTAAGTAGTCCTGACACATTTACCAAGTCATTCACATATAAAATAAATAACTTTGGTCCAAGCACAGAACCCTGAGGAACTCCACAAGTGATATCACGGAGGTCAGATCTAACATCATTTATTTGCACAAACTGTTTCCTGTCCTTCAAATAGCTAGATACCCACTGTAATGCTGGTCCTCTAACACCATATTTATTTAGTTTTTCAAGGAGAATGGTGTGGTCAATGGTATCAAATGCTTTTTTTAGATCAACAAAAACACTAACACAGTACTGTTTATGATCGACAGCATTAGTTATTTGTTCCATTAAATCCATGAGAGCCATTGACGTAGAGTTTTTTTCTCTAAACCCATACTGACTGCTACTTAAAATATTTTGCTTATCAATAAATTGATCCAATCTGGTCACAAATAGTTTTTCTAGAATTTTTGAGAACTGTGGTAATAAGGATATTGGCCTATAATTATTGAATACACATTTATCACCATTTTTAAAAAGAGGAATTTGTAAGGATGGCTCGTCCTGTTGGTCAGTTCTGTCCCCCTTGTGGTGTTTTCCTATTAGTCAGTTTGTACTTCATGTTTCAGGTTTAGTTCCCCAGTCTTGATGTTTTCCTGTTAGTCAGTTAGTAGTTAGTTAGTTAGTTAGTTTATTAGTTTCCCTTCCAGTTTAGTCATGTTTAGGCTTCCTTCGTCCCCCTCTGTTAGTCAGTTAGTAGTCAGTTAGTTTATTAGTTTCCCTTCTAGTTTAGTCATGTTTAGGCTTCCTTCGTCCCCCTCTGTTAGTTAGTTCCTAGTCAGTTAGTTTATTAATTTCCCTTCCAGTTTTAGTCATGTTTGTCACTCTTAGTTGTTAGTTGTCATCCTAGTTACTTTCATGTTTTAGGTTTCCGGTCCTGCTCTGTGTCTCTAGTTGAGTGTCTCCGTTGATTGTCCCCAGGTGTCTGTGATCATGTCTCATCATAGCTGTGTGTATATAAGCCCTGTCTGTGTCTCATTTCATTGTCGGTGCATAGTCTAGTATGGTCTGGTAAATCCCTCATGTCTCTCGCCACAGCTCCTGTGAGTATTGCTGCCACGACAGCCTTGTTTATTTGTGTTATTAAAGTATTTACTTTTACAACCGCTTGCCTCTTGCGTTTCCGTCTGCACCACTGGGTTTTCATGCTCCCTGAGTAAAATCTTGACATTATGCACCGACCATACAAAAAGCCCAGCGGACGGAACGTTTCGCCTACCTGTTCGCTCGAGTCCACGCAGAGGGACGAGGCCGTCTTCCGTTGTGGTGGATTTCAGCTCCACGAGGACCGCCTGACGTCCTGCTCCAGCTCGGCTCGTCCTCCATGTCCACTCGTTTCCGGATGGACCTCGGGTGAGGATGACGACGACTTGTGTATCCCTCTTGTTCCCCAGTCTCCACGCCGCCAAAGGAGCGGTAAAAAGAAGAACCGGAAGCGTTCACCTGCACCTCCATTTTGGTCAGCTGATCGGGCTCGGTCCAGCGAGTTCGAGCATTTTGGGCACGACTCCAGCGCTCCGGTGGGGGCGCGTTCCATGGCCTCACCTCCTAGGTTTCCGGTGAGGGTGGACACAGACGCCCCACCGTCGCTCGCAGCGTTTCCAGCTTGGTTCGGTGAACCCGGTCACAGCGACTCCACGGGGGCGGGTCTTCACACCGCTCGCTCATCTCCCCGTTCATCTAGTGACCGGACGAAGGGGGGCCAGCACACAGGTCAGTCAACTGAACAATATACAGTCTCTCCAGCAGATGTCGCCCTAGGAGAGCCGTCAGGGGTGATGAACGCTCCTGTTAACTCACACCAGTTTCAACCCATTGACATTCCACAAGTAAACCAGACTTTATTAAAATTATTCAACACTGCTAGAGAAGACCCAGACTGTATTGATACGGTGTTTTCCCGTATGGAGACATTTATTTTGTCACAACCCGGTCTGACAAGGCTTCCTGTTTACCAGCAACTGCTGGTTGATCTTAGGTTTATGAGAACACCCACCACGGAGGAGCCAGCAACTCCAGACTCTTCAGCTCCAGTTCCTGCTTCTGTTTCTGTGTCTCATGATTTTTCTACTACTAGTTTTTTGTCTGATAACTCCTCACCTGCGGCAGCCAGCCCTGACCTCTTAGCAGCTACAGCAGCACACCCTGAACAGACTGGCTCTTCAGTACTTGCTTTGTCCTGCTCTGAGGGGGTCCTAGGTGACGCCCCTCATGTTTCGTGTCCCGAGGGGGTCCTGAAGGACACCCCTCATTTCTCCGG
>JBBPBX010004722.1:6084-8584 GCA_038048925.1 Garcialebias charrua
AATTGTCCCTAAGTGTGAGTGAGAGAGCACATGTTTGTCTCGTTTGTCTCACATGTGTCCCTGATATAGACTGGGGACATGTCCAGGTGTCCCCAGCTTCTCACACAGTGACAGCTGGACCCCCGTGACCCAGAAAGAAAAAGCAGTTAAAGATTATGAATGGATGAATGGATTAAAATAAAAACTTAAAATCTACTCCCCTGTATTAAAAGCAATCTGTGTAAAAACATTGCCCTCAACATCTGGATGCAGGTTCTCAGATGGTTCTGTGCACATTATTCTTTACATGCATAGACAGTTATATCTGTCAAATAAATTGAGTTACATAAGTGGGAAATTCCTTAACTCTCATATTGTCAATCTTTTCAAATCAACATTTTACAATGTAGGATAAATATTCTGAAATAATTTTATGGATTTTTGTTTTTGTGTCACTCTAGAAATGTCAGTGGTGTCCACATGCCTCCCATCCCTGTCCCAAAGAAGGCAACGCCCGCATGCCTCAATGACTATCGCCCAGTAGCACTCACCCCCATCCTGATGAAGTGCTTTGAACGGCTAGTCATGAAAAGCATCACATCTGTCCTCCCTGCCTCCCTGGATCCCTTCCAATTTGCATACCGACCTAATCGCTCAACCGACGATGCCATCTCCTCTGCCCTCCACACAGCTCTCACACATCTGGACACGAAGGACTCTTATGTTAGAATGCTGTTCATCGACTTCAGCTCGGCATTCAACACCATCATCCCCCAACAGCTCATCCATAAACTGGACAGTCTGGGGCTGAACACCTCAATGTGTAACTGGCTGCTAGACTTCCTGACCGGGAGACCACAGACAGTACGGATCGGGAGTAACACATCTAGCACCATCACATTGAACACAGGGGCCCCACAAGGATGTGTGCTGAGCCCCCTTCTATTCACCCTGCTAACACACGACTGCACACCATCGTACAGCTCCAACCACTTCATCAAGTTTGCGGACGACACAACAGTGGTAGGTCTCATCAGCAACAACGATGAGACGGACTACAGGAACGAGGTGAGCCGCTTGGCCTTGTGGTGCGGACACAACAATCTCACTCTCAACGTGGAGAAGACAAAGGAGATTGTCGTGGACTTCAGGAAGAGGGATGCACAACATGCCCCTCTGACCATCAACAGCACCGCAGTGGAGAGAGTGGACAGCACCAAGTTCCTGGGAGTGCACGTCTCGAAGGACCTGTCCTGGAGCAGGAACACTGCAGCACTGGCCAAGAAGGCTCACCAGCGCCTCTACTTTCTCCGCAAGCTGAAAAGGGCTGGAGCTTCAACCCCCATCATGTGCACCTTCTACAGGGGTGCCATAGAAAGTGTCCTGACCAGCTGCATCACGGTGTGGTTTGGTGCATGCACTGCATCATGCCGCAAGAGCCTCCAGCGCATCGTGAGAGCAGCTGAGAAGATCGTCGGCACCTCCTTGCCCTCACTGCAGGACTTACACAGCAAACGCCTCACTCGGAAAGCCCTCTGCATGGCAGGTGATCCCACACACCCACTACACAGCCGCTTTAGACTGCTGCCATCAGGGAGGAGACTGAGGAGTCTCCAGGCTCGAACCAGCAGACTGAGAGACAGCTCTGTTCATCAGGCAGTCAGAATGCTAAACACTCTGCCTGCTCTGCCTCCCCTCCCATTTGAACTGCCTTAACACAAAAAACTTTCTCACACATTACCACTCAACACAAAGTTTTTAACACTGGACTCTGTGTCATCAAACGGGTTATTCACTAAACTCTCGGTCATGTGCTCATTCAGTTTGCACTACTTCTCATATTTGCACTAATGTTTGTATTACATTACTGCCTATAGTCATACTACTGTTTACATTCACTGTTTACATTTATTAATACGGTTTACATTTATTACTACTGTTTTACATTTATTACTACTGTTTACATTTACACTACTTTTATATCTACACTACTGCTGATACATATACAGTATTCTCTGACTAGCCTTATCTAAGGATGCCAAATGTGCCTTACTGCATATGCCACTTTGCCTCTATACCAACATCAACTACCTCATACATATACTGTGTACATTAACTCATATGCTGCTGTGCCACTCTTTGCAAATGTCAATGCTAGAACCTTCAGTTTATTTTATAGATATACTTTTTATACTTTTTATACTACTATGAAAAAACTCAGGACAGTATTACACTTTTATTATTTCATTTTATGCTTATGTTCATTGGGTGTTTGGTGTTTTAGGGGTGTTTGGTGTTTCAGTGTTGGTGTAAATTTTCATACTTTTATACTACTATGAAAAAACTCAGGACAGTGTTACACTTTTACTATTTTATGCTTATGTTTATTAAATGTTTTAGTGTTTAGTGTTTAGATGGTTACTGTTGCACCGAGGGACTGAGAGAAACGCAATTTCAATCCTGTGTATGTCCTGTACATATTGCAGTTCTGACAATAAAGTTGACTTTGACTTTGACTTTG
>JBBPBX010004722.1:11084-26501 GCA_038048925.1 Garcialebias charrua
CTGTTTCATGTTGCTGCTGATCTGTTTCATGTTGCTGCTGATCTGTTTCATGTTGCTGCTGATCTGTTTCATGTTGCTGCTGATCTGTTTCATGTTGCTGCTGATCTGTTTCATGTTGCTGCTGATCTGTTTCATGTTGCTGCTGATCTGTTTCATGTTGCTGCTGATCTGTTTCATGTTGCTGCTGATCTGTTTCATGTTGCTGCTGATCTGTTTCATGTTGCTGCTGATCTGTTTCATGTTGCTGTGTTCATTCGTGCCCATCTGCTCATACAGACTCATGTTCGTGCTGCTGCTTAGAGTAGTGTTTTTCTATGATGTTAGTGCTTAGTGTATTTTTAGTTGATGTTTTAATTAGTTCATATCTTAGATGTTATTACTGTTCTTCTTTTACATGTTATTGTTGGATGTAACTGGGACCCTGTGTACATAATCTCGTTTCATCACATGTACCACATGTGGTGCAAATGACAATAAAGATTCTCTGACTCTGACTTTAACGACCCATGTCCTCCTGTTCTCTGCCGGTGGGTGGCACTAATCGTCCCTCATACAGATGCTACTGGCACTGGTCACCCGTCATAACTCGCGCTGGAAGTCCCCGTCCCTTCGTGCCTTTAAAGCTGTCTCTGCACAAACAGCCAGATGTAGCATTGTGAGCTTGTCGATGGGAAACCTGGTGGGCAGCTGGCGGTACAAGGAGCCGAGCACCGTGGAGGAATGCGACTCGACGTGGGGCTCGGACTCGGAACCGGAAGCCGAGGAGGACAGCGGGACATCCGAGTCGGTGAGCGCCGTGGAGGGCGTGCAGGCCCCCGGACACCGCGGACACACCTCCCCGCAGGTACACCGGGTCGAAGCAGGCTCCGGTACCGAATCTGTATGAAAACAGGTCCAGAGTAGATCTGGTAATGATCCGGAAGATGCTCGACTTGATTCAATAAAATGAGATCTGATGCAGCCTGAGTGGTAGTGGAGGGCATGCCCAGATGTTTATTCACTAAAACATCTGGGTCAAATGATCAATGATGAAACTACTGGAACATCATGTAACATCAGTCTGCAGGATGTAATGCAGCTACATAAGAAATAACATTTTGATGAGCCAGCAGAGTGAAAGGACCCATAGAATTGTTAAAAATGATTATCTGCTCATTTTAGTCACCATGGTAACGAAACACACCTCTTCTCAACTGCAACTTCAATGACAGGCAGACACAATCTGCAACTTGAAAAGTAAGTCTGCTACAAGCTGTGACTTTGATGGTCAAACATAAGATTTACAGTATTTGATGTAGGATATATTCATTCAACCTTTATTTGGACAGGTTAATCCCATTGAGGCTCGAGGACTCATTTACAAGATAACAAGTCTAAAGGCTTCACTCTCTTGTAAATGAGTCCCCAAGGCTCATTGGGATTAACCTGTCTAAATAAATTGAAAATGAAACTTCAAGTTGTTTAAAAGAACAGCATGAGCCAGTGTATGCTTGGTGTGCACTGCTTTCTGGGGAGGTTTGACAGAAAACACAAGTCCTGTCGCAGAGAGAGATGCGCTGCGTGAAATAAAAAAAACAAAAATGACTGTTTAGACGTGTGATTTGTGTATATATACCACAAAGAGTTTTAAAAATAAGAAAAGTAAAAAAAATATATTTTAGACAGCTGAAAATTTTGATCAATTTGATCACTTCATGGGCAGCACGGTGGCACAACTGGTAGAGCTGCTGCCTCTCAGTGAGCAGGTCCCTGGTTCAAACCTTGGTCCAGGGGCCTTTCTGGGTGGAGTTTGCATGTTCTCTCTGTGCATGCATGGATTTTCTCCGGGTACTCCAGTTTCCTCCCACAGTCCAAAAACATGAATGTTAGACTGATTGGTGACTCTAAATTGTCTCTAGGTGAGAGAGTGAATGGTTGTTTGTCTCTGTGATGTACTGGAGACCTGTCCAAGGTGTCCCCTGCCTCGCTTACAGTGATGGCTGGACATGGGCACCAGTGACCCCTGTAACCTGAAAAGGAAGAAGCGGGTAAAGATGATGGCTGAATGGGATGGATGGATAATTGGATGGTTGGATGGATGGAAGGATGATGGATGGATGAATGAATAATTGGATGAATGGATGTAAAATTGGATGAATGGATGATGGATGGATGGTATAGATGGATGGGATGGATAATTGGATGAATTAATATATAATTGGATGAATGGATGGATAATGGAGGGCTAGATGAATAATAGATGATGGCATGGATGTATAATGGATGAATGGATGTATAATTTGATGAATGGATGTATGGTTGGATGTGATGGATGTATAATTGGATGAATAGATGTATAATTGGATGGATGGATGGATGGATGGATGATGGATGGATGGATGGATAATTGATGAATGGATGTATAATTGGATGGATGATGGATGTATAATTGGATGAATGGATGTATAATTGGCTGAATGGATGGATAATGCATAATGGATGAATGGATGTATAATTGGATAAATTGATGGATGAATGGATTGATGATGGATAATGGATGAATGGATGTATAATTGGATGAATGGATGGATGGATAATGGATGAATGGATGTATAATTGGATGAATGGATGAATGGATGAATGGATGTATAATTAGATGAATGGATGGATGATGGATAATGGATGGATGATGGATGTATAATTGAATAGATGTATAATTGGATGAATGGATGTATAATTGGATGGATGATGGATGTATAATTGAATAGATGTATAATTGGATGAATGGATGTATAATTGGATGAATGGATGGATGATGGTCGGACGGATAATTGATGAATGAATGTATAATAGGATGGATCATGGATGTATAATTGGATGGATGATGGATGTATAATTGAATGGATGTATGTATAATTGGATGAATGGATGGATGGATAATGGATGTACAATTGACTGGATGTATACAGTAATTGGATGGATGGATGGATGGATAATGGATGAATGGATGTATAATTGGATGAAAGGATATATAATTGGATGGATGATATGTGAGCTACTGAGGTAAATGGTAAATGGAGCTCACTTATATAGCGCCTTCCAGCCCCCTATGAGGGGCCCCAAAGCACTTTACAATACCAACCATCCACCCATTCATACACACATTCATACACCGGTAGCGGTAGTCTGCCATGCAAGGCGCTTTCCAGTCCTACCGGGAACAACTCAGAGTTAAGTGTCTTGCCCAGGGACACAACAACACATGGTAGGGGGAAGCGGGATTCGAACCTCCAACCTTCCGATCGGGGGTCGGCTGCCACTACCATTGTGCCACGGCCGCCCGTGTGTACAGAGGTTATTTTTTCAAGCTTTGTCAAAATATCCTTGACGTCCATTCTTTATTTATTTTTTGCTCTTTCTTGGAGTGTTGTCTACAAACTGCTGCCTGAAGTCACAGCACTTACTCTGACGGAGTGCCTTTGAGCAGATGTTTTACATGTTTGATTTAAAAGTTGGCCATTAGATAAAAGACAAACATTTTGTAAAGGATCGTAGTAATGGTGCTTCCTTGCTAATAACTGCACCCTTCATTAAAAACATGATTTTATTTCCAGCCCCGTTGTTGAATTCCTCATGTGATGATGTTAAACTGGTTTACTGTGACTAATTTCTTCTGGACTGGATTAGTTTTTGTAGTTGGAGGATTCTAATGTTCTAGATGTTCTAAAGCTTTATCACACGACAAGTTCTGAACAGAGGACATGTTTTGTGTTGGTTTCATGGGACTCCTGAATCGAACCAAAGAGAAATAATTCAACCTGGACTGTAAAGTTCCATCTTTTTATGATGATTCAGTGAATCCACTGACTTCCTTCATTAGACAGAGAACTTTTACTATATAGGGGTACAGAATTTTTTTTTTTTTTAATTTTTTTAAAGAATCTTTATTCTTAGTCCTGGTGATTCTGAATCGATCCTAAAAGCCCCAAAATCGATTTTAAAACGTTTAATTTAATGTATTTTTCCACTCCTACTCCTGAGCGTACTGCATATTACATTTTGTGTCTGTTCGGCCACCGTAGAATTTTGGCCGTGTAGGCCACCGTACAGCAAGCTAGTTAGCCAGCTCCCTTTATCTGAATGGAGCCTGCTAGCAAGGAAGAGAGGGACAGTGCGATTCAACCCGCTACTTCGTCTTTAAAACTAATTTCATATCCTACAACGTTCTGGGGGAAGACAGAGCTTAACAAGAGAATGGTTGTTTGCAAGAAGTGTCAAATAAAATTACAGTACAGTATTTTGGAAATACGATAAAATGCGCAGAAGATGAAAGTGAAACCAGCCGACCAGCGAAGTTTGCTGCAAAGATTTCTTTCTCCATCTCCTGCTGTATCACAAAGGATCTATGAGCAGACAGCTCAGTGGATGTCGAGGGGTTTAATTTTATTTTTAATGCGCTGGAAGCAACGTACGTTATTCCTTCACATAGATAAAACTCCACACAGCTCCAGCATGAAACAAAAATAACGTGGGAGAAGTTCTGACGCAGCTGCAGCTCAAAGGTAATTGTTGTTTTCTCATATTATACTAAAACTAATAGACAAGTTGTAACAACAATTTGTCTTTTAACAGGTTGGAGAGACCAGAGGAGACACATCGACTGGAGCCTGTTCTAAATGATACAATTTACGTTTATAAATTACAGTTCAGAAGAGATTTTAATGCAGGTTTGCACAGGTTTTGAAATTTAGTTAAAGATTTACGAAATATGAATCAATATGGTAAAAAAAAACGGTGAAGTCTGTATTTTATTTTGAGTTAAAGGTTAATGCACTTTGGTAGGCTGAAGTCTGTTTACTTTTGTAATTATATATTTTGAATTATTTGTCTGTGATGGACTGGAGACCTGTCCAGGTGTCCCCCGCCTCTCACACAGTGATGGCTGGACATGGACCCCAGTGACCCCAGAGACTCTTAAAGGAAGAAGTGTGTAAAGATGATGGATGGATGAATTATTTGTTCCTAGATTTTTACTTCTATTTTATTGTTTTAGAGAAATCCAGGCAACTAAGCTAATACTGGTAATTTAAGTTACATAATTGTATGCACTCCTGTATTATTTGTTCCTATTTTTGGTATAATAATCAAACGATGCAAAACATTTGATACAGTACAGAACCTAAAATTATTGTTTTAAATGGTAAATGGAGCTTATTTATATAGCGCTTTCCAGCCCCATATGAGGGGCCCCAAAGCACTTTACAATACCAACCATCCACCCATTTATACACACATTCATACACCGGTAACGGCAGACTGCCATGCAAGGCGCTTTCCAGTCCTACCGGGAGCAACTCGGGGTTAAGTGTCTTGCCCAAGGACACATCGACACATGGTGTTTTAAATAAATGTTCCATTTGTTTACATTGTTGTTTATTCTTTTCAGCTTGTCAGTTACATAACTGAAATAAATGTATGACCATTTCAATAGAAAAATAGTTTCTGAATCGAAAATCATTTCTGAATTGAAAAATCGATTTCCAATCAGTCGTGACACCAAAAATCGGAATCGAATCGATTCGCCAGACACTGAGAGATTTGCACCCCTAGTACTGTATATGAATGTTTCTGTTCAGCAGATGACTTCTGTTGTGATTTGGTGCTATATAAATAAACTGAATTGAATTAAATTGAATGAGGGTTACACTGCATCTATTCAAACACAAAAGTATTTTTAATTTAATTTTTATTTGTTTCTCAATTACTTTTCTGTCTTCTCTTCTGTCAGCTGACTGACTCGCCAGAGTCCGCTCCCAAGATGAAGAGGAGTTTCTATGCTGCCAGGGATCTCCATAAATACCGTCACAGCTACCCGGTACACACATCCACACACCCGGGACCAGAGTCCAACCAGAGCTGTGTCCTCTTCCCCACACACTAATGTGATGTTCTTGTTCCACGTGTAGAACTACAGAAAGTCCAGGCAGCCCAGCGAGTACAGAAACCTACGCTTCTACATGAACAAAATCCCACTGGTCCCTGATGGTATGAGCTCACACACACAATCACACACTCACAGAAAAGTCCAGCAGATGTGCGTGAGAAAGAAAAAAGACATCTTGTTGTCTTCTCAGGAGTCTACATCGAGGAGATTCTGACCAAATGGAGAGGCGACTACGACAAACTGGAGCACAATCACACCTACATTCAGTGGTGAGTTCACAAATGAAACTGAAAACTGCATCAAGTATGCAGCTTTAATCTTGTAGTATCATTATACGCCCATAAATACATATACTGTATTGTATTTATATAATATATTTTTCATTCAACCTTTATTTAGACAGATAAGTCACATTGAGCCCAGAAGACTCATTAACAAGTGAGATCTGCTTAGACAGACAAAAAGTAATGAAATTAAACACATTAGGAAATGGAGGCGAAAAAATTCCTATTAAAATCTTTCATACCTGAGAAAAAAAATTATAATATTAAAAAACACCTCGCACAAATAAGCACATAGTGACGTAGACATTCTGCAGAGGGGGGAGACACCGAGAACGATGAGCAATGTTCATAGAAGCTCTCGAGGGCACTGTAAGAGTTCTGATAAGGATGGAATAATCAACAGCTCCCTCCGATGAGATCCGTAAACATTCTCGAGGATGTCGGGGAATGGCCAAGGTCAACGCTAATGAGAATCCAAGAGTCCTGAAATGATGACAGAATGTTTATTCAGCTGGTTCACTCTGGTTGACGGTGGAGTTCCCCGATGGGTGGGGGTGAGCGTCAGAATACATGTCCTCCAGGCGTATTTAGATAAGGTGACCTTCAAAGTCAGCCGGGGGAGCCAGATTCAGATAGCACACAGTTGTTTTGGGTACAGGCAGAACATAATGACATCTACCTTGGGTCTGTGTTGGTCCAAAAGATTCTGAAAATGTCCAAAATTATGTGGCCACACACCGATGGAACGTACCTGTGTAAAAATCCCTGAGATCTGATCCATTCTGCCCAAGGCAACTGAGTCTGGGTACACAGGCAAGAACCAAGCCATCACAAAGGCAAGCAGCGTGATCGTGTCTCAATTTGCTGCAGACGACTTCCTTAATTGTAGATAAAACCAGCAACCAGCTGAATCCAAAAAGCAGGAACCAGTTATTGTAAATCCAATTACCGTAAATATGTGTTCTTTAGATCCACAGATGACAGCAGAGATAGATACTTCATCAAGTCTTCAAGTCGATGAGATATCCAGCTGTGTGTGTGCCAACAGGGCAAATTGACTCACCTAAAGCCTGTCTTCTCGTTGAAGAATTTTTTTTAAATTGTGTAGATGGACCAACTGGCCAAATAAGTCCATAGTTTTTTGTTTGGAAGATCTGCAAGAGAGGCTCAGAAGCAGTTTCACAGACAGCAGCAAAGCAAAGCAGCGTGGGAGGGGTGCGTCTGTCCTCGGCAGAAGCAAGTGGAACCACAGGAACCACATTTTACAGTGGTGTCCATACACTGTTTACCATCAACGTAAAACAAATAGGATAAAATTATGAATGTGTCATTCTCCTTATGTCAACTATTGAATAGAAACAATTAAAAAGTGTCTCTGAGGTTGTCCAGAAATAGAACAGGAGGAGGAAGATGGAGATTAGAAAGCACAGATGTGAGATAAAAATAGGCCACAGATGGAACACTGGACTCACAAGAAGTATATTCATATTTAATCATACACTTTTGTTTATCATATTTCATCAAATGATTTAAAAATCTTAAAGAGGGGTAGAATTATTATTATTTAGCTCAAAAGTAGTTAATGAATGAAATGTGCGAATTAAAATTTAAAAAATCATTTAAAAAGAAAGAAAAAAAAAGGTTTGCTAACATGTAATCTTTCAAATGCATCGCTGGCTCTGTGGGTTTAGAATTAAAAAAAAGAAAAAAAATGCAGCTTTTAGTATCAATTTTCCAAAAAAGCATTTAATACTGTAACTTATCTTCTAGTAAAAATGAAAAAAGATTTGCATTGTGGCATTTGATGATAATGCTTATAATCAGGGTTTAAACTGAGCCAGGGCTCTCCGTTACGCAGCTTGGTCATAAAAGTACTCTTAAGTTCACATCTCTTCATCAGTGAGAACCTTTTTTTCAGGATTAAAAGCATAAAGCACAAATCGTTTAATGCATAATACTGAATTTTGTCCCCTCAACCTCAACTTTGCATACAAGATTTTTGTCTTTGTAGGACAAATGAGGTCATTTCATGTTCAAAATGTGAGGATTATTCTGTCACATAGATACTATTGGTCAATGTAGTTTGCTGACAACTTCAGTAATCCTTTTTTTTTGTTTGTGAAAAAAAAAAACATCTTGTGATTTAGTGTCTTTAATCCTCAGAGCTCAGTGCGAGCTGCTCAACTTGAGCTGCAGTAACAGTGAGTGGTAAACGAGGACAGTAAGACCCTGCATTTATATTCTAGATCTCATTTAAAATAAATCAAAACAAAATGTATTTTGCTCGGCACAATGCATAATCCCACTTTTTTTGTTCATGGAATTGGTGGCGGGAAGGTGCCAAACAGACAGCTGAGTGATTATTTACATAGATTACATTTGTTTGATTTTTTTTTTAATTCTTACAAATGAAAAACTGAGAAGATATTTTCCGGCGTATAAGTCGCTCCGGAGTATAAGTCGCATCAGTCAAAACAGCTTCACGTTGCCTGGGTGGCGTGACACAATTCATCCATCGCAACCAGAGCTGCTAGCTCTCCAACGTTCCTCCTCCTGCACCAGCTGAGTGAAGCGAGCGTGCACGGGTGGACTCGCTGTTGCAGTTCTTAGAAATTTAAAGCATTAGTCAACAATTGCTATGAATATGGAAAATAGTGTGTGTAAGTCGCTTTGGCATATAAGTGGCAGGACTGACAAATCTATGCAAAAACTATGACTTATACGGCAGAAAATACTGTAGTAGATAAAGTCGACAGCTGCCATCTTTGTGAGTTGCTTCTGTCTGAGAATCAATAAAAAGTTTATCTTAGATGCACGTTTGTCTTTACCAGCAGCAGCTGCTAGTTTAGGTCACTTTGTGTCATTCGGTTAGTGAACGTGACGTGCACTCCTCCGCTGGGGGCACCTTTGTTCATCACTCTTCTGTCTCACTCTCTTGGTCTCCTTCTGTCTCTGTTGGTCTGTCTCTCAGTTCAGCTCTTCATTTGATGTTAGACACAAACAGATGTGTGCAGAGTGAAGACATTAAGACAGACAGAGAGGCAAAAAGGAAGTGACACTGAAATGAAGTAGCTGTGGAAAAGAGAATGGATAGTTTTATCTACATCGAAGTTGAATGATTTTGGGATTTTATTTGATCTTTATTTATTTTGGGGTTCTGAATGAGGATTTCTTGAGGTCCCATTGATTTTCTCTTAAGTTTATTTCATTATTTTGGTGTGTTTTTTTAAACTTGGTTTGATTTTTTTTTTTCAGTTTGTCTTGCTTTTATGATCTTGCTGCAGATTTCCAAAACTGTCTTCTATCATTGCAACTGTCACAAAATGTCCAAAATGGCTGCCACAGCTATCAACCAAAAAAAAATAAAATAATAAAAAACACATACTGTAAATGACTAAATTTCACTCAGCAATCTTATTAAAATGTATATTTTGTTCTGCATGTGTTCTTGTTTTCAGGTCAAAATCATTTTCAGGCCTGACTCTTCTGTTTTCAATGTATGGTTTAATGTTTTGCTACTTTTGCAGAATATTTAGTTAATTAACAAAAGTTCTTTACCTGCATTTAGATCCTCATCATAACATAAATGTATTATAATTAATTTATATATTAGTATTTATTGTTATAAGTACTTAAACTCTTCTGTGCAGGCAATGCTCTAAATCATCCAGCTTCATCTATTAACCTTAAAATGTAGACATTAAAAAATTTAAAATGTCAAATCACCCAACAAAATAAAAATCAGCTTGCTGTGGTTTTAAATTAGTATTTGGTTTTACCGCAGCAGTTTTTTTCCCCCTTGAAGTTCATTAACTCCCTCCAGAGATGTGAGTAGAAAACAGACGTTCAGCTTTGATCTTCTATCCATCCCTGCAGGAAATCCTCTGGTGGAGACACGTCTCCATTCTGTAAGTGAGCACAAAGCAGGAAGCAGGCAGAACACACATCTTTCATTGACTTTACGTTTCATAGTAAGAAGGGAAAAGAGTCGTAAAATATATGTTTTGGTTTGATCCAGTTCGATTCTCTGGATTTGTTTGTTTTCAGTTTGTTTTTATTCCTATGTCTATTCCTACATGTATATCTAATGGTTTGTAGAAGATCTGAGAAAGTTCAGTCAGGTTATCTGGATGGTTTCTTTTTTATTTTATTTGTTGAGACGTTTCATCCTTCATCCAAAGGACTTCAGTCCGAGAAGCCACAACTAACAGTCCCATAAGGAGCACACTCATGATGGACCAACCAGTTTTATGGAGATAAGATGGTTTCTGGGACCTGCCCTCTCCCCCATCGACTCCTCTGAGGCAGCCATAGCCAAAGTGGTTTAAAACATCAAAGTCTGTGCTCACTAATCCAGGTAACAAACCCAACAACGTTGTCAGGTCATCTGGACGTTGTTTTTTTTAGCTGTTTCGTCCCTCATCCAAAGGATTTCATCAGTTCGAGGAGTCACAACAAACTCAAGTTTGTTGAGTTAGTTGTGACTCCTTGGACTGTGGCTCCTCGGACTGATGAAGTATTAACAAAAAAGAAACCGTCCAGATGATCAGCCTGAACTTTGTTGGATTTTTTTAACCTGGATTAGTGAGCATGAACTTTGATCTTAGAAGATATTTTATTTAGATATGTTATTCTCAAGGACATGTCATGTAGTCATGTTAAAACTAAAGTAATAAAGTAAGTTTAACATTAGGCACATGACTGTAACCGTGTTTCCATCAAGGTTTCTAGGTGCGCATTTTGAAGTATCGCAGCAGAAAAGCTTAATGGAAACGGCAAAATGCGAGGTTACTTCCTGAAATGCGCCAAAAAGTTTATACGCTCGCTTGAGGTGGTTTTTGGGATGTTCGGAAATGAGCAGATGCGCACAACGACAGATGGAAACACATTTGCCGACTCGTGCTGCCGAAGCGAACATTCACGTCACGTGACTGATCAGCTGTTTCCGCTCCGGACAACATGTAACATCGCTAAAACTAGTTGGCATGACAGAATAAATACAACTCGACCGATAGCAACACGTACCTGAAATATTCTCTCCATTTTGACGAGATGTGTGGCCGGGTTCTGTTTTCAACCGCTACTTCCTGTTTACTGTAGACATGCGCAGTGCTGACGTCTGACGTAATGACGCTGACGTCTGACGTAATGACGCTGTGCGTGGCTTGGTAGATGCGCTTCAAGCCAGCAGATGGAAACACTTCTGCTTCGCATTAATTTGTATTTACATATTTGCGAGATTCAAAAAATTAGCTCAAAAATCGAAATGAAAATGGATGGAAACACAGCTTGTGATTGTGTGTGCATCTCTGTGTGTGTGGGGCGGGGGTGGGGGGTGGTGTCACATAGAAAGGTTGAAAGTTCTGGTAGCAGCGTTGCCAACTTAGCAACTTTATTGCTATATTTATATTTTCAGAAACTCCAGCGACTATTTAGAAGGTGACTAGCAGCAAATAACGTGACTTTTTCTGGTGTTATTGGTGACTTTGGAGACTGTGACATTGTTTATAAGCTGAAAACACACCAGGAACGCCAGAGCTCGTTCTTCAATGTCACTAAAGCATACACGATGCTTAAAGGTGAAGTACAAAAGCAAAATGTAAAATAAGTGCTGCAACAGAAACCTGTATGTGGGGAGCGAGTTGCCACGCATTTGCATTGCCAGGGCTGGCAATGCAAATGCAATTCAAAACAGAACGAGAAGTATCGCTACACGCTGTCTCATTGGGCGCTGGTCGGTGGCCAGGAGCTGTTGGTGTTGGTGTCACAAATGGATGCTTATTTTAAACCAACTCTGGTTAGAATAAATACCTGCAATAACTTACAGACTTTTAGGGAGTAACATCTAATTTGGTTGCTCAAATAACCAAAACAAGGTTCAGTATTTCCCCTTGAAAAACAACCTATTTATTCCTGGACCTGTTCCATTGTGTCATTATGTCCATCAGTTCACTGAATAATGGACCAATCAGTGCAGGTCTGATTGACTGATTCGCTGTGAGGCACATAAAGTAATGATCCCCTGAGTAATTAGACTGAAGCACCACCATTCATCCCAGACATCTTGAAATGATGCCTTGTGCAAATGAATTAATTAGTAACCAGTGAAGCATTAAGATTTCTCCTTCTTACACTTCCCAGGAGTTAATGTTGCTCTGAATGAATCTAGTGAAGGACGTCTGTCATTCTGTCATGACTCCAGCTGTTTTTTTAAACAGCGTCTCGTCGTCAGAGCCGTAACATCACGGACAGGTTTATAAAGTACATCAGCTGTAGTCACGATGCAACAGAGATAAGTGAGGCTGCAGAATGTGCTGATGCTCCTCTGTGACTCATAAGACCAGGTAGCTTTGTAGGTGTTGGCGTTTACGCTGCTATTTTCTAGCTGTCATTGCACAACATCTCAGGTTATAAAGACACGACTAACGTTGGATGTATCATGAGTGGGGTTTCACAAAGGATCAGCTCTGAGTGTCCCACAGCACACAGTGAAGAGTGCGTTCTTACTTTATAGACTGAAGCGTCCATCTCTGCCTGTGTTTACAAGAGCACAGCAGGTCACCGTGTGCAATCCAGTCAAATCCCTCCTGCTCTCACATGGCACTAATCTTCCATGACTGCTTCCACAGCAAGTCTGCTTACAAGGCTGGACGACTGGACCCCTGTTGTCCTTTATTTCCTCATTGCTCTAATAATCCGTTCTGTTTTTTTAATCTTTATTTATATTACGCTAGTTTTTCTGTTTCCATGTTTCTTCAACACAAATTTTATTTTTGCTTCCATATATAATACTTTCTATATTTATTTTTTCCT
Organism: Garcialebias charrua; assembly: GCA_038048925.1. Lineage (NCBI taxonomy): Eukaryota > Metazoa > Chordata > Actinopteri > Cyprinodontiformes > Rivulidae > Garcialebias > Garcialebias charrua. Next base: position 24,105 of record JBBPBX010004722.1, read on the forward strand.
CCAAATATTCGTCACTCATTCGGAATTTCCTAATTTGCTGTTGTCCTTTGTTTTGTTGGATGATAACTAGTAGTTGCACATGACATCAGGGAGGAGACTGAGGAGTCTCCAGGCTCGAACCAGCAGACTGAGAGACAGCTCTGTTCATCAGGCAGTCAGAATGCTAAACACTCTGCCTGCTCTGCCCCCCCTCCCATTTGAACTGCCTTAACACTAAAACTTTCTCACACATTATCACTCAACACAAAGTTTTTAACACTGGACTCTGTGTCATCAAACGGGTTTTCACTAAACTCTCGGTCATGTGCTCATACAGTTTGCACTACTTCTCATACTTGCACTAATGTCTGTATTACATCACTGCCTATAATCATAATACTGTTTACATTCTCTGTTTACATTTATTAATACTGTTTACTTTTATTACTACTGCTTACATGTAATTACTACTGTTTACATTTATTTACACTACTCTAATATCTACACCACTGCTGGTACATATACAGTGTGCTCTGAACGGTCTTATTTAGGGATGCCCAATGTGCCTTACTGCATATGCCACTTTTTGCCTCTATAACAACATCAACTACTACCTCATACATATACTGTGTACATTGACTCATACGCTGCTTTGCCACTTTGCAAATGTCAATGCTAGAAACCTTTAGTTTATTTTAGTTATACTTTTTATACTCTTTTTTTATACTAGTATGCAAAAACTCAGGACAGTATTATGTTCATTAAATGTTTAATGTTTTAGTTTTAGAGTTGGTGTAAATTTTCATACTCTTATACCACTATGCAAAAAACTCAGGACAGTGTTAGTTTTACTATTTTATGCTTATGTCTATTATTATATGTTTCAGTGTTTCAATGTTTAGATGTTTACTGTTGCACCGAGGGACTGAGAGAAACGCAATTTCGGTCCTGTGTATGTCCTGTACAGTACATATTGCAGATCTGACAATAAAGTTGACTTTGACATAAAATGTACATACATACATATACATGTTTACATGCATATATTGTTGTCAGCTGCTCCCTTCTGCAGGAGTTGCCACAGTGAATTAATGACCTTACACAACAGTTTTGGCTATTGTTTACACCAGATGCCCTTCCTAATGTGATCTGGCCTTGAACCCACTGACTTTTAAAATTACGAGTCCATGACACTGGCCACTGAGCTACTGCAAAATGTATCAAAAAACAATATACCCTAATATTAACTGGCATTTTACGCAAATAAAAATGTAAAAACAACCTAACAGATGAAACAGATGCCACTTGTGATAATATTAACAACCTCTCCATTCTTCAAAGAAAACAATAAATAGTCCCTCACTACTTCCCGGTTTGATTTTCGCGAACTCACTCTATCGCGGTTTTTCAAAGTAAGATTGGACACGACACACATTTGGCCGATTGATGGATGAGCTGCACGATCGGCATGGATTTTATATTTAAAATAAATAGTTTTAAATTATTTAGGACCTGCTGCACCTGTGTGCAGTCCACAGGTGAAGGGAGAAACTCCCTCTTGCAGCGAGTCATGATCTCTACTTTTCAGCGGAGAAGTGGGCATGGCAGAGATGTCGGAGATCATGACATTCTGTACTATTTTAGAGCATTTAGAGTTCATAAACATTGTTTAGAATACAGTAGACCCCCGAATATGGCGGGGCATCCATACTCTGAACACCAGCGATAAGTGAAAATCTGTGAAGTAGGAATAGTAGTACAAGTAGTAAGTAGTAGTTTATATTATTATTTATAAAGATATATATTTAAGGAGTTTAAACCTTTCCCACACTCTTGCACTATTCTAAACAATGTTTCTAAACTTTAAATGCTCTAAAAGAGCACAGAATGTCATGATTTCAGCTTTCGGCCTCCTCTGCTCTTTGCCACCTGCATGCGCTCTTGGCCACACCCACTTCTCCGTTCTGCATGCTTAACAGCTGATCAGCTGCAGCAGGAAGTTTATCCTGCAGCAGTATGGGTTGCACAATATGTAGCAGGTGCTAAATAATTTAAAATAATTTATTTTAAATTAAAAAATCCATGCCGACCGTGTGGCTCATCCATCAACAGCCAGTTGTGTGTCATGTCCCATCTTATTTTGAAAAACCACGATAGAGCAAATCCACAATAAACGAGTCGCGAACTAGCGAAGGACTACTGTATTGGAAAAGTGTGGGAAGGGGTTAAAATGCCTTTATATAATTATATTGGATTTTCCACGATACACGTCACACCGCACAAATATGTCTAATAAAGTAGAAAAAAACATAAATACTGTACGTCACTTCGATTTATAATTCTCAGTCATGCTAATTCATGCAAAAAAAACTTTGAATTATACGCAGGAAAATACCGTGTGTGTGTATACTGTGTGTA
>JBBPBX010004722.1:30953-75326 GCA_038048925.1 Garcialebias charrua
TAAAAATAAAATAGGAATTTTTTTAGAAGAATTTACTTTTTTTTTTTTTGTCGTTTTGAATACACAAAATACTTTTTTGGGGCCAGAGTAAAGCATTGCTCAAATTACATACCTGCAAATCAGTGTGACTTCTGCTGTTGTTTCTGGGAGACCAGTTCGGATATGCGTGGATTCACCTTGGCAAGTGCTACTCTCATGTCAACTTCACAGCAAAGTCTGTTCCTTTTCTTCGTTTTTATGTCCAGCATCCTCAAAAAGGATTGCTTGCAAAGATATGTTTTGACAAATGGTATAAAATATTCCAGAGCTTTCTTAGCAATAACTGGGTACTTTTCCATTTGTTGACACCAAAAACGTTGAGAGTGTTGTTGTTCTGAAGAGCTGCAGTTGAACCTGGCTCTGCTGAATTTCAATGATTTCGTCCAGGTATTCATCATTGGCATCCGCTGTCTCAACAGCAAACGTAAATGGCTGTCTCACCCATGGTGGATAGGACTCTCTTGGAGGGAAATATCCGTCGAGAGACTTTGCAAGCTCAATTAAGTGCGTGGCAATTGTTTGCTTCAGTTCGATGAACACAGAAACATCTCCAATTCCAGGCACATTTTCGATCTTACTTACACAATCGTCCAAAAGGGGAAAGTTTGTGAAGTTATTTTTCTCTGCTCGTTGTTTCCATGGCGGTAGTTTTTTTTTTTAAGACTTCAGGTTTTCTTCTGCTTGCATGATGTTGACACCACCACCCTGCATGTGCTGACTGAGATGATTGAGAGCTGCAAATATATCAGCCATGTAAGCTAAAATCACAATGAATTCAGGATTTTTGAAGCAATCTGCATGACAATGTTGCTGCTCTTGCAAAAACAGGGCTAATTCCACACGCATGGCAAAAACACGATTCAGCACCTGTCCCCGGGATAACCACCGAACATTAGAATGGTACAGGAGTACCTCGAATTCAGAGCCCATTTCTTTACACAGCTCACTGAAGATGCGGTGCCTCAGAGCACTATTTCGCACATAGTTCACACATTCCACCACAGTTTTTAATACTTCTGCCATTTTTGGAGGCAAGGTTTTAGTTGCCAATGCATGCCTGTGCAGAATACAATGCGTAACAATGATGTGTGGTGCATTGGCTTTTACTAGCGCACCAAAACCAGACTTTCTTCCCAGCATGACTGGAGCTCTGTCCGTACAAACTGCAGAAACCATATCCCATGAAAGATTATTGTCTCTGAAGAAGTCATCCACAAGCTTCTTCACATCGGCTGCCTTAGTTGTTGTTGTAAGAGGCTTACAAAATAAAAAAAATCTTCTTGTATTGTGTCTTCTTTAACATAGCGCACAAAAACAGCAAGCTGGCTTAGGTTAGAAATGTCTGTGGTCTCGTCAAGTTGAAGGCTGAATTTTGCCGAACTTGAAATTAGATCTGCAACTATTTGAGCCAAGATGTCTTTACTCATGTTCTTTATTCTGTCACTGATGGTGTCATTTGAAAGAGGAATTTGGGATAATTTACCTTCGGCCGCTCTTCCGAGTAGCAGATTTGCCATCTTTAATGCAGCTGGTTTTATGAGTGTTTCACCAATGGCGCGTGGTTTACCCTGCTTTGCGATCAAATAAGCATCATCGTACGATGCTGTGAGGATCGGTTTGCTAACGGGGTACAAATCCAAGAGCAGGTAGAGTGGCCCTTTCATCAAATCTGGCTCATTTCACATTGAATTCAGCAAGCATTGTGTTCTTGTATTCCCCGTCTCCTAGCAGCATCATGAAGTGTTCCTTTAGTTTTATCAGTGCGAGACTAGCGTTGCTCAACTTGGCATTGCATATCATGCAGATAGGACTACCTCAATTCAGGGAGTTCGATTGTGGAATGCTCTGGAGAGTGATGTTAAAAATGCAAAATCAATGTATACATTTAAGAAAAAGGTCAAAAAGGACTTGCTCAAAAACTATATATGATGTAACTTAGTGTGTTTGTGTATTACACTTATGTTGACTGATGATGTAGCTTAGTGTGTTTGTGTATTACAGTTAGAAAAATTAAGTAGAGTTATTCATTTTGTGATGTAGTTTGTGTATTACAGTTAGAAAAATTAAGTAGAATTATTCATTTTGTGATGTAGTTTGTGTATTACAGTTAGAAAAATTAAGTAGAATTATTCATTTTGTGATGTAGTTTGTGTATTACAGTTAGTAAAAGTAAGTAGAATTATTCATTTTGTGATGTAGTTTGAAGGTTATCATTGGTTGAACAAACTGTGAAATAAGGGGCAGATATAATAAGATTTCATCTTCTTTCTGCTCCTTTCATTTTATCCTACTTGTATTCTTGTATCTGATGAAACTGTCTTGTATTGTTCTTTTAAAATGAATGAAAAAACATCAAATCTAATAAAAAAATAGGACGCTGACTCCCATCCCATTCCGTGACACATGTGAATCCATGTTGTACATATTCGTCCAACCACCTTCTTTTTTTGCTTGACATATTTAGTATGGATCTTAGAGTCTAAGATATACACTAAGATATATGCTAAACAAACACCAAACAATACACTAAAAGATCCAAGATATACACTAAACACTAATAATGTGAAATAACATGGTATATTAAACAGCAGCCCGACCATGCATTGTATGCATGTAATTACATGTATTCCCTTTTTCCATGTAGTTCCTTGTTTAACACGTCATTATATGCAAAGAGGGATATTTACATAACCGCGTTACTCTACCAGAGAAAATTTGATTTTGCAGTGCAAGCGCAGTATTGATTGATTGCCGTTTTCTTAGATAATAACGATGTCGTGAATACCTAACAGCTGCTCATCTTTCACTGCTTAAAGTAAAGGTGTTTGTTTGTTAGCAAAATATCACATGATCCACAAGATATATTTTAATGAATCTTTCGAGAAATAATTTAATGTATTTATTAACTTTTAGAGCCAGTCCAGTTCAAGATTATTCTGAGTCGAAGCTATTCATGCAAAATTTGACAAGACATTGTACATAATATCACTGGAAAGGCCTCTTTTTTCCTCCTGTGCAGTCTTGAGTTTTTTTTTTATGATCTGCACACTGATGAGGTTTTTAGAGCATACAATGTACTGCCTGAAGCCTTGAAGTAATGCCATTTGCACTTATGTCTGTTTATTGCTAAACTACAGTTACATCAACATGATTGCACACTGCACACAATGGTCACATGAATCATAATTACTTACAGCAAGCTGTTTTTCCTTGAAGGAAAAAATGGCTTTGGAAAGGTTTTTCACTGTGCAAAGTTACATGTTTTTGCCTCTTCATAAATAAAAACAACTTGACAGTTAACATAAAAAGGAAACTGGTGTACCCGGAGAAAACACACGCTCACACAGAAAGAACATGCAAACTCCACCCAGAAAGGCCCCCAGCCAGGATTTGATCCAGCAACCTTCTCGCTTCTCCTGTTACACATAATTTTTCCTAACAAATCCATGTTCAACTGTGATTTTTCCAATTAAGGAGAACTAAGAGAGATCCAAATGGAGATTTCACAAGATGATGTTAAGCAGGAGAATTCCAAATTCCTTGGAAGCAGTTTTGTTAGCCGTCAATGCAATGGCCAGTGGTGGATTTAATCTACTCAAATTAGTCCCATACTAATCCTTACTGACCTCAGACAGGGGTCACTCGTGTCCAATTTAAAGATGCATAAAAGCCCCTTTGTTGTTGTATGTGTGGGCCCGCAGCTTCATGACATGTAATTCTCCAGCCTGCTCTTTTCTCTGCACATTTGTTTTAAAAGGTCAGCCAAACTGACAAACTGATGGCAATTGTGTAAAGGCTAGGACATAAATAAATAAAAACTTTTTTCTCCACATCCCTTGATTAAGAATAGCTCTTAAGTTAAATATGTTATATCTATATGAGTGTTTGCTTATGTAAAAATATAAGGCCATAAAAATGTATATCTAACTGTTTAACTGTTTCTTGATGGCTGACACAACCAGCATGTGACGTTGTGTCACTATCATATCACATCTTGGCTGTTTGACTGCACAGAATTAGAGGATTATACTGACCAATAGCTCTCGCCCTAGTGAAACTGAAGCTTCATGAACCTATTTCTAGGCCAATAATTTGCCAGTGCCAGCTGGGGATGTTGGTGCTTTGGGCTTATTGTTGGTGGTACCTTTGCTGTACATTTAAACTGAAACTTTGTTGGCACAACCAGACACATGTGTAGTGATACAACACTCTCATGTCCGTTACTGGATTTAAACCTCTTCCCATCTCTCTGAAACTCTGAGTGTTACACTTTTCTTGAGCTCTGAAGGAGACAAGTGGACACTATTTTGTTACAATTATCTTGAATTAAGAGACACAAATCAGAAGATTCTCTTTAATTTGTGTTAATTCAGAATTAATCAACAGTATATTCTTAGTATGTGTATGATTTACTAAGCTGGTATATTTTAAATATGCCAAAGTTAAGAGAACATGTCAGAATAATCTTCTAGACTTTGTTTTAAACTGTATGCTCTATGCAGAAGGACTATGTCTAAAGTTGATGAACAATCCGTTCGTGTTTGTTTGAAGTGTTTTGGAACGAAGGAAAAGTTGTAGACATAAGTTGTCTCCTGTCTCCCGTCCTTTCTAAAAACAATTAATCTGTTCTCAAAACAAATTCATGGTTTGTTCACACCTGCATCTTCTGACGCACGTTTTCTCTTTCCTGTCCTGTCGGCCCCTACCTGTCACTCAGACTCACTGACTTGCAAAGTCACTCCCTCTCTAGGGGTAAACAACCAATGTATTTGTAGGAAGTATTTGACTAAGTCACACCCCCTTCTTAAGGGGATACTTCCTGTAGACTCGTTAGTGTGAAAGGGAGAACTAAACTAACTAACTTGGTTCTTCTTGAAACTGGTGAAACGTTGTGGTCATTTGTCAATTAGACCTACGTTTCTCAACCAGAGTTACAGCACAGCTCAGTTGTAACTCACTCATCGGTTCTGAAAGAATTTGTTTTCTGAAAGTTTTATTTTGAAACCCAGTCAGGACGTTGGCCTGGTTCCTGCCGGGAAAGGCGCACTTCTGCTCGTTGAATCAGTTATACACGCGTTGAAGTTTCAACTGGACGTCAACTGGACAACACAGTCCGTTAAGTGTTCACAAAACTTCTCAGCTCTTATCTCCAGAGACGTATCGTCACCAGGTAAAGAGTCGTAGATTGTATGCTGAACGTGTGGGGAAGTCTAGCCAGACTCGTTTGGGAAAAGTGTCACCCTGTTGCATTTCAAAATAATTAACTTCTGTTAAACTTAGCTTTCATTCCATTTCTTCCTCCTTATTCTTAATTCTCCTAAGCCAGTAAACTTTTAAGTAAATGTGCCAACAGGAAGTTTAAACATAACTTGTCTGTTTGTTTCAATTTGAATTCTTGTCTACAGTAGTTATTAAATCAGAGCTAATCTCGATACAAATGTTTAATGTACTTTTATGATTGTCTCAATAAAAGGTTAATCTTTTGGTGGATCAACATAAGTTGACGTCTCTCGTGAAATTACATTTTTGTCTAGCCACATTTAAGCAATTTAATCTGGAAAAAAGGGGAACTCGCGAATGAATTTGGGTCAGATCAAACCTGCTCCAACTTCTTTTGGAATATTGTACTGGTCAGCAAACTGACTAGTATTATATCCCTTACATATTGATGACACATTAAGTGTTTATCTCTTACACATGGAAGCTCAATCACTTAGAAGAACATGTACAGTCTCAATGGCATGGAAAGTTGACTTTTCATTTTAAAGCTAATAAAAGTTATTGAAGTCTACTATTATTAGCAGGTAATTTAGTTTGCCGGACAAAATAATGAAAGCTCAATTGTTTATGAACTAGGATACCATATTTCCAGCGTCTCAAAATATCAGTTGTAAGGCCATGAAAGCTTTATTAAAAAACTGCATGTGAGGTCTTGTTAAGGGTTTTAAACACCTTAATAAATATAGTTCCTGACTTTTGGGTGGCGCCAATGAGCAGCAGCTGTGGCACATTTCCTCTGACGAGCTCCAGAGGTATAAGAGGCTGTGGAAGTGTTCCTTTTCCTGGCTGGAGCATCAAATACCAATTGGTATTGCTGCCGGCCTCCCACTGCTTGTCTGAATGAAAATATATACTTCCTCCGTGTTTTCTAGAACTTGCCTCCCTGAGATCAAATCCTGGATTACCTTTTTTTCTCCTTTGTGCCTCCAATACAAGCCCTACCGTGAACTCCTGTGATCATTTACCTTGGCCTCAAATTGTCTAGCTGCTTCTCTGCCGCTCACCCCCTGCCTGCCTACAAATCACAGTGGAACCATCACCTCCAACACTTTCTCATCACTGACCATAACATACCTGGAATCCACTGCCCTCCTCTCAATGCAGTGAAACCTTTAAGGAAAGAATCTGTTCATAACCTAACCGTCATCTACCAGAATTCATTCTTCCTTCATTTTCACATCCTCCCAGTGCCTCCTGTAAACATTCTAACACTGTAAATAAATTCACTTACTCTACTATGAGTCTGAGTCTGTTTTACCTCGGTCCTTCTACTCTGGGATAGCTACCTTGTGATATTTATAACTTGTTTCATATTAAATTTGTAATAAATTGTGTGTTGCATCTTTTATTTAACAAATACAATTTAAAAATAGAACCCTTAAATCTCTCAAACTGTATTTTAGCAAAACATACACATTTTAGGTAGCTTGTAATATCACATACCTAATATGAGAAATGTTTAAGTATCATCAACTGAAAACCACCCAATCCCTTTTTTTAACAATATCAAAGTAAAAAGTAGATGAATACATGCTCATAATACTGTTTTCTCACAAAGCAATTAAAATGATAACTACATTTTCCTCTGAACATTGCTGTTTTTCCCATTTCTGAACCAAATGTAAGGACTTTGAAAGCTCAATGGCAGTTTTTCTTCTCAATCATTTGAGGAAAAAGGGGCGTTTGTATGCTATGCACACAATACTATGTCAACAGTGTTCAAACCAATTAGATATTTTAAATCTAGAGACAAGACATTATGCCAGAAGTTGAAGCCACAGGAGATGAGCTCCCCCAATGGCTGTCTGTGGTACAAATTTAAGTCTTGGCTTTCTATTTAAATGAGACATTTTACTGAATGGAAAATAAAAATAAACGTCAGATTTTATTTATTTATAGGTGTTGATCTTTTGATTATTTTACCTCTTACCTTGCTGCTGTATGTTAGCAGGAGACTGCAACGAGATGCTAGGATGCTAATGCTGCACGTGCTGCAAGATAATAGCATTGTGCTGAAACACGCTTAGGAATTATAGTTCCACGGCACGTAATCTCTCGTTAATAAAATTTAATGGGTGAAAAAATAATCGAAATGGAATGCCCGTGGACTGAACCGAACGTGCCGTACCGAAACTGTTCAATATACCCACGTGTACCGTTACACCCCTAGTAGGCAGTAGCCTCAAATCCCTAGTGTGCATACTCTGGTTCCAAAAATACATGATGCCACCCCCAAAAATGGATAGTTAGGTTTCATTATTGAAAAACCGGAAATAGCAGAAATGCTTCATCCATCTTTACCAAAGTTGATGGTGCAAATCACCAACCTCATGATGGAAAACGAGTAAGAATGCCTTTGAGGATAGGATTAGGTTAGCTTTATTCCATGTATGTTCAGTCAGATTGGAATGCAGAAGAACTTCAAAGCCCTATTTCTCATTTTTAACGAACATATCCTGAGCTATCTTTGTTGCATCCTCTGACTCAGTAAAGTAGTCTTCTTTGACTTGAGAATACCATTGCCACAGGAAGCTGTATTTAGTGACTCAATTTATTATCAGTCTCCTCCAGGGCTCTGGATCTGAGCTTAGCTTGCTGTGCTTTTAGCTACTGATAGACATTTACCCGGTACATAGTATCAGTTTGCATTTAGTTACTGTGACAATGTTCTTGCCTTTTAACGCACAAAGAACAAAACTAATACTTCCACGACACAAGGGGCCAAGTAGCTAAACAAAACGTGGGAGTACTGTACACACATTTTCAAACCTCCCTAGTTCGTTTATTTTGGTCTGGTTAAAGCTAGTCTTGATAACTGGTTCACAGTGCTTTCTGATTATCTTTTTTTCTTTGCAATTTGGTTGTTTTTCACTCATTTTTGGTCTTGTCATTTTCACACCAGATCATTTATTTCAGTCTTGTTTTGTTGTGAAAAGAAAACATAGGATTCATTTTTTTTGGTAGAATAGATACGCTATTTTAAAATCTTGTGAAATAAAATATTTTAAATGAAAAGTTATAGGACAGACAAATATTAATACCATTATTATCCAGTTCACTTGACAAGTTTTAGTTACAAGCTGTAATGTTGTGTTTTAACAGAGTAAAAATGCAAATATCTGTTTTTTTGTGTGTTAACATTTGCTTGATATTTGACAACTTTGTATACCCATTCAGTTTTACATAATTTATGTAATTTTTATTCAAATAATTAAGTTTGTCATTACCGTATTTTCTGGTGTATAGGTCGCACCGGTGTATAGGTCGCATTGTCCAATTATCACCAATAGATTGGAAAAATCCCTAGATAGGTCGCACCGGTGTATAGGTCACACCTACGTTTAGCTCTGCTGCAAATGTCTGCCACAGGAGCGCACAGCAAGGCTTTTAAGAAGATTAACACTTAAAAACAATTATTTGTTTGATAAAAATTATAGCAAATATGTGTCTGAGCTGAACTTTTCCTTAATAAATGAACGTAATTGTGAAATGAGCTGGATTTAAAAAATTGTTTCGCCGAAAGTGATAACAAGCCATATATAGGTCGCACCGGTGTATAGGTCGCAGCCCTTGAAAAAAACATAAAAGTGCGATCTATACACAGGAAAATACGGTAGTTTAGATTCATTCTCGCATTGCTGTATATCCCAATAAGTTCATTTGAAAATATAACAATCTAAACAGAATCCATTATGAAATTTTTTAATAAGAAACTTATACTGTATTGTCTGGCTACCTGCTGTTCCCAGCAGGACTTTTCAAAGTGACGTCCTCTGAAATGTAAACCCAGGCAAACTCCACTCAGTATTAATGACTTTCTGTATCTTTCCCTCTGTCCTTTGTGAGGCAGCACAATTCAAAGGTCACAGAAACTTCCCAGCAAAGTGAGATGGTCCTTGGGAATTCAGAAAACCTTGTTCCAACCTACACACACAGTACTTTCTCACCCTTTACTCACTGCCCCTTTCTCTTTATTCTGTTTTTGTTCTTTTTGTTGTTGTTGTGATTATCAAGTTAGAGAAAATTGCAATCAAGCTATCAACCTTTTTTATTTTGGCTCTTTGCTCATTTTAATTCCATTCATCCATTATCTTTACTTCTTTTTTGGGTTGTGGGATCACTGGTGCCCATATACAACAGTCACTGTAAGAAACGTGGGGGACATCCTGGAAAGGTCACAAGTCCATTACAGGGACACATAAAGACAAATGAAACAAACAATTCACTCTCAATCACACCTAGGGACAATTTAGAGTTACCAGTCAGCCTGACATGCATGTTTTTGGTCTGTGGGAAGAAACTGGAGAACCTGGAGGACGCCCACGCATGTATGGAGAGAACATGCAAACTCCAGCCCCTGGCTGGGATTAGACCCGGCAACCTTCTCACTGCGAGTCAGAAGCTCTACCAACTTCACCACCATGCTGCCCTAATTTGATTTAAAAAAGGGACTAAAGGGACACAGTCGTCCCTCACTAAATCGTGGTTCAGTTATCGGGGCTTCATTGTATGGCGGGTTTAAAATAATTAATTCTGTAATGTAGAGTTTTAGCTATATTGCAGGATTTTGCAGCACATGCTGTATGCCACTACTGCTTGTGCAAGTGAAAGAGGAAGCCATCGCTTCTGCCCTGTGTGCACACTCTCCTTCACGGCGGTCGTGGTGTAGTGGTAATGGCAGTCGTCTCCCGATCGGAAAGTTGGCGGTTCGACTCCCGGGACCCGCACCATGTGTCGTTGTGTCCTTGGGCAAGACACTTAACCCTGAGTTGCTCCCGGTAGGACTGGAAAGCACCTTGCATGGTAGTCTGCCGCCACCGGTTTATGAATGTGTGTAGCATTCAATATATGTGTAGCACTTTGAGATTTTCAGTAATGAAAAGTGCGTTATAAATTGAATTAATTATTATTATTATTATTATTATTATTATTATTATTATTATTATTATTATTATTATTATTATTATTATTATGTTGTGCACACGGTTGCATCAAGCCACTCTCAGCATCTGTTTGTGCTCTTCAGAGATCAGTCTCAAGAACTTCCTCTGTCTGCTCAGGGCTAGTTATACTGGCTGTGTGAGGATGTTTCACAGGAATATTTCCTATGTATACAGTATCTGCCTCCATAGAGGATCAGAGATCCCTCCACCAGAGAAATCTCCTCCATGGTTCTGCACAAAGTCAGTGCAGGGTATCTGTACAGCAGCTTCCTGGGATTCTCCATGCTCATTCATTTGTTTTTATATGTGGGATGTCTCCAGCTTCTCAATGACTCACCCTGTCCTCAGTGTAGTCAGAGTGATGATGCAGATGTTTTAGTGAGCTCTCCATCCTGCTTTTTCTCACAGCAGCATTGTTTGATATTTCAGCCTTCAGTCAGACGCAGATGATTTCTTTCTCTGCTGCTTAGTGCATCACAGGTGCACAGATTCAGTGGCGCATAATTACTAGGGTTGTACATCTCTGTGTGACAGACGATTCGATTCACATCTAGATACAAGGGTTACGATTCGATTCAAAAACGATTTATTGTAAAAACGGAACGATTCGATTCGATTCGATGCAGTGTAAAAGCGATTCGGTTCGATTCGATTAAACTTCAAATAATTCTACGTTTTAACATTTGTTGATGTACCGGTAGACAAATATTTCATTATGAAAGAAAAAGGACCACTTCTATAAATGTGACATTCTTAGAGCATTTTTAAATTTGTAAAAGTCCACATATATCATATCTAAAAGGGTGCTGTAAAGCACTGGTAAAAATAAAGTAAAAAGCCAAACAAAATACTGTAATCACATGTTAAATGTGTTTATTTTTAAACATGGACGTAAAAAGACCAGCTAAAAGAAAATTTCCTACAGAAAATACAGAAAAAATATAAAAGGCACAAATGGTTACAGCAGCATGTAATAAAATAAAAATCACTAGGAAAAAAAAAACCCAGGAATAAGCTAAGCACAAAACTCCTGTGTGTGCAATAACCTGTTGTGCAAATAACCTGTCACACAACCTGTAGTTTGGTAGTTATGTGCAATATAGATCATGTGCATTTTAGCTTATATTTCATTACTACCTTGAAATAGTTATTCACACAAATTCATCCTGCTTCACCGTTAAAATTCTACCATGTTGTTTACTATTTTTCTCTTCAGAAACTTTGTAAATATTATAATTACTGTTTCACTTTTTGGTAGTTTATTTTGTACCCTCATTGCATGCTTTAGAATTTCCTGTTTGCTTGTTGTTTGTTTTTTAGCAAGTCAAAATCGTTTTTTCTCATCCTGAGCATTTCATTGTACTAAGTTAACCCTGTGTTAACCTGCATATGACAAATAAACACTTGAACTTGAACTTAATAATACAAAACATAATGCAAGAACAGTACGCCTAACAACAACAGCATGAACATGAGTTTGTGTGAGCAGGTGGGCACGGATTAATATAAAAACATGCTCTCTGTACCTCACGCTCTCTGTACCTCTTGACTTCTTCACTGGCCTGGTCCCTCACAGATCTAGCTGCCATCCTCACTTCAAAGTCTCCTCCCAACAGCTCGTCCAGCGTTGACATTTTCTTCTTTTTACAAGGTGGTTCATCATCTGAAATAGAAAACAAGCACCATATATTACTGGCTATGTTTTGCCATGAAGTTTTTTTTTTTTACTGACTTTACCATTTTATGTAAAAATCTTCATCTGATGTTCAGAATTTATTTATGTAGGGACTCGTGTACATGTGTAAAAGATGTATCATTATCATCATGATGATTATTTAACTCTTTCTGTGCATGCATGCAGATTCTCTCATTATTGTGAATGTGTTTTATGCTGATACAATGACTGCAGCACAAGATTAAGACAAAGTCAGCTCATTCTTGATCACAAGTTATAAAACACAAACCTGTATGCTCATCTTGGGTCTGGGGTGCATCATTGCAGCCGTCCAAATCTCCATTTGCAGGTTCAGTCTGCACTGGACCTCTCTGAACTGAATCCCCCGTTACCTAGAAATAAAACATGACATTACATTTAGTGTACACTGTACAGTATGGTTAAATGCAGTGTAAACAATCAAAAAACAGTAGGCAGAATAAATCTAGTGACAGCAACAAAACACAGCAGACTGTAAGATGTATTTTGACAGTGTGCTGAGGGATTTACCTTGTGATGCAGGGATGTTGTTTCTGCTGATAGGCTTGTGAATGTCCTCTCTGCATCATGGCTACTGTTGTAGCTTTATGCTTCTTATTATTAATCTTGTATGGCTGTGGGTCATAGTCATGCAGCTTATATTATAGGTGAAGGCTGAGACAACGCAGTTCGGGTCCAACAACGTGTTTATTCTTCTGTGTAACAACAAGACTGTTCACCCATTCTGTGGGCTCATTGACAGGAGTTATCACTGCTACTGAGGAAGGGCAGGGACTTAAAACAGTGTGGAAGAGATCTTCAAGGCCTGTGTAGCTCGTGAACTATCACTGAGTTGCCCGTAAAATTTAGTGATAACGTTACCCGTCGCTTTGTGTGTGGCAGCTGCATGATCCTGCTCGTTGTTGTGAGGCTTGAAAAGTTGTTGGTCGAGGTTTGTTGTGCTACCAGTGTACTTCAGAGGTGCGCTGCATAGCTTACAAATAGCGTGGCTTTTGTCGAGTTTTCCGTCCTTCTAGTAAAACCCGAAAACGTTCCACACTTTAGATTTTTGTCTGGCTGATGTGTTGAAAATCTTTCGCGGTGACTCGCTAGCGCGCGCGGCTACTGTTTACATCCATGCTCGCTCGTGCTCTTGGTGAGCTATGGCGCATGCGTGAGAATAGCTTCGCTCTCGCGTTGTTTTAGAAACGCATTGTAAACCCAGCAAGTCTCGCGATAACCGGTCCGTAACCGGTCCGTGTCTTTTTAACCGGTTCATCTCTGGATTTGTGGCTGGTTGCTCTCGGTTTACGTGGCTGCTACCGATGCAACCACATCGCTGGCTTGTCAAACCGGATATCCGGTCGAATCGGTTAATCTATAACAAGCCTAATAGATAGATAGATAGATAGATAGATAGATAGATAGATAGATAGATAGATAGATAGATAGATAGATAGATAGATAGATAGATAGATAGATAGATAGATAGATAGATAGATAGATAGATAGATAGATAGATAGATAGATAGATAGATGATAGATAGATAGATAGATAGATAGATAGATAGATAGATAGATAGATAGATAGATAGATAGATAGATAGATAGATAGATAGATAGATAGATAGATAGATAGATAGATAGATAGATAGATAGATAGATAGATAGATAGATAGATAGATAGATAGATAGATAGATAGATAGATAGATAGATAGATAGATAGATAGATAGATAGATAGATAGATAGATAGATAGATAGATAGATAGATAGATAGATAGATAGATAGATAGATAGATAGATAGATAGATAGATAGATAGATAGATAGATAGATAGATAGATAGATAGATAGATAGATAGATAGATAGATAGATAGATAGATAGATAGATAGATAGATAGATAGATAGATAGATAGATAGATAGATAGATAGATAGATAGATAGATAGATAGATAGATAGATAGATAGATAGATAGATAGATAGATAGATAGATAGATAGATAGATAGATAGATAGATAGATAGATAGATAGATAGATAGATAGATAGATAGATAGATAGATAGATAGATAGATAGATAGATAGATAGATAGATAGATAGATAGATAGATAGATAGATAGATAGATAGATAGATAGATAGATAGATAGATAGATAGATAGATAGATGATAGATAGATAGATAGATAGATAGATAGATAGATAGATAGATAGATAGATAGATAGATAGATAGATAGATAGATAGATAGATAGATAGATAGATAGATAGATAGATAGATAGATAGATAGATAG
The DNA here is from genome assembly GCA_038048925.1 of Garcialebias charrua. Classification (NCBI taxonomy): domain Eukaryota; kingdom Metazoa; phylum Chordata; class Actinopteri; order Cyprinodontiformes; family Rivulidae; genus Garcialebias; species Garcialebias charrua. Next base: position 45,203 of record JBBPBX010004722.1, read on the forward strand.
ATAGATAGATAGATAGATAGATAGATAGATAGATAGATAGATAGATAGATAGATAGATAGATAGATAGATAGATAGATAGATAGATAGATAGATAGATAGATAGATAGATAGATAGATAGATAGATAGATAGATAGATAGATAGATAGATAGATAGATAGATAGATAGATAGATAGATAGATAGATAGATAGATAGATAGATAGATAGATAGATAGATAGATAGATAGATAGATAGATAGATAGATAGATAGATAGATAGATAGATAGATAGATAGATAGATAGATAGATAGATAGATAGATAGATAGATAGATAGATAGATAGATAGATAGATAGATAGATAGATAGATAGATAGATAGATAGATAGATAGATAGATAGATAGATAGATAGATAGATAGATAGATAGATAGATAGATAGATAGATAGATAGATAGATAGATAGATAGATAGATAGATAGATAGATAGATAGATAGATAGATAGATAGATAGATAGATAGATAGATAGATAGATAGATAGATAGATAGATAGATAGATAGATAGATAGATAGATAGATAGATAGATAGATAGATAGATAGATAGATAGATAGATAGATAGATAGATAGATAGATAGAAGTAGGGTTGTACATCTCTGTGTGACAGACGATTCGATTCACATCTAGATACAAGGGTTACGATTCGATTCAAAAACGATTTATTGTAAAAACGGAACGATTCGATTCGATTCGATGCAGTGTAAAAGCGATTCGGTTCGATTCGATTAAACTTCAAATAATTCTACGTTTTAACATTTGTTGATGTACCGGTAGACAAATATTTCATTATGAAAGAAAAAGGACCACTTCTATAAATGTGACATTCTTAGAGCATTTTTAAATTTGTAAAAGTCCACATATATCATATCTAAAAGGGTGCTGTAAAGCACTGGTAAAAATAAAGTAAAAAGCCAAACAAAATACTGTAATCACATGTTAAATGTGTTTATTTTTAAACATGGACGTAAAAAGACCAGCTAAAAGAAAATTTCCTACAGAAAATACAGAAAAAATATAAAAGGCACAAATGGTTACAGCAGCATGTAATAAAATAAAAATCACTAGGAAAAAAAAACCCAGGAATAAGCTAAGCACAAAACTCCTGTGTGTGCAATAACCTGTTGTGCAAATAACCTGTCACACAACCTGTAGTTTGGTAGTTATGTGCAATATAGATCATGTGCATTTTAGCTTATATTTCATTACTACCTTGAAATAGTTATTCACACAAATTCATCCTGCTTCACCGTTAAAATTCTACCATGTTGTTTACTATTTTTCTCTTCAGAAACTTTGTAAATATTATAATTACTGTTTCACTTTTTGGTAGTTTATTTTGTACCCTCGTTGCATGCTTTAGAATTTCCTGTTTGCTTGTTGTTTGTTTTTTAGCAAGTCAAAATTGTTTTTTCTCATCCTGAGCATTTCATTGTACTAAGTTAACCCTGTGTTAACCTGCATATGACAAATAAACACTTGAACTTGAACTTAATAATACAAAACATAATGCAAGAACAGTACGCCTAACAACAACAGCATGAACATGAGTTTGTGTGAGCAGGTGGGCACGGATTAATATAAAAACATGCTCTCTGTACCTCACGCTCTCTGTACCTCTTGACTTCTTCACTGGCCTGGTCCCTCACAGATCTAGCTGCCATCCTCACTTCAAAGTCTCCTCCCAACAGCTCGTCCAGCGTTGACATTTTCTTCTTTTTACAAGGTGGTTCATCATCTGAAATAGAAAACAAGCACCATATATTACTGGCTATGTTTTGCCATGAAGTTTTTTTTTTTACTGACTTTACCATTTTATGTAAAAATCTTCATCTGATGTTCAGAATTTATTTATGTAGGGACTCGTGTACATGTGTAAAAGATGTATCATTATCATCATGATGATTATTTAACTCTTTCTGTGCATGCATGCAGATTCTCTCATTATTGTGAATGTGTTTTATGCTGATACAATGACTGCAGCACAAGATTAAGACAAAGTCAGCTCATTCTTGATCACAAGTTATAAAACACAAACCTGTATGCTCATCTAGGGTCTGGGGTGCATCATTGCAGCCGTCCAAATCTCCATTTGCAGGTTCAGTCTGCACTGGACCTCTCTGAACTGAATCCCCCGTTACCTAGAAATAAAACATGACATTACATTTAGTGTACACTGTACAGTATGGTTAAATGCAGTGTAAACAATCAAAAAACAGTAGGCAGAATAAATCTAGTGACAGCAACAAAACACAGCAGACTGTAAGATGTATTTTGACAGTGTGCTGAGGGATTTACCTTGTGATGCAGGGATGTTGTTTCTGCTGATAGGCTTGTGAATGTCCTCTCTGCATCATGGCTACTGTTGTAGCTTTATGCTTCTTATTATTAATCTTGTATGGCTGTGGGTCATAGTCATGCAGCTTATATTATAGGTGAAGGCTGAGACAACGCAGTTCGGGTCCAACAACGTGTTTATTCTTCTGTGTAACAACAAGACTGTTCACCCATTCTGTGGGCTCATTGACAGGAGTTATCACTGCTACTGAGGAAGGGCAGGGACTTAAAACAGTGTGGAAGAGATCTTCAAGGCCTGTGTAGCTCGTGAACTATCACTGAGTTGCCCGTAAAATTTAGTGATAACGTTACCCGTCGCTTTGTGTGTGGCAGCTGCATGATCCTGCTCGTTGTTGTGAGGCTTGAAAAGTTGTTGGTCGAGGTTTGTTGTGCTACCAGTGTACTTCAGAGGTGCGCTGCATAGCTTACAAATAGCGTGGCTTTTGTCGAGTTTTCCGTCCTTCTAGTAAAACCTGAAAACGTTCCACACTTTAGATTTTTGTCTGGCTGATGTGTTGAAAATCTTTCGCGGTGACTCGCTAGCGCGCGCGGCTACTGTTTACATCCATGCTCGCTCGTGCTCTTGGTGAGCTATGGCGCATGCGTGAGAATAGCTTCGCTCTCGCGTTGTTTTAGAAACGCATTGTAAACCCAGCAAGTCTCGCGATAACCGGTCCGTAACCGGTCCGTGTCTTTTTAACCGGTTCATCTCTGGATTTGTGGCTGGTTGCTCTCGGTTTACGTGGCTGCTACCGATGCAACCACATCGCTGGCTTGTCAAACCGGATATCCGGTCGAATCGGTTAATCTATAACAAGCCTAATAGATAGATAGATAGATAGATAGATAGATAGATAGATAGATAGATAGATAGATAGATAGATAGATAGATAGATAGATAGATAGATAGATAGATAGATAGATAGATAGATAGATAGATAGATAGATAGATAGATAGATAGATAGATAGATAGATAGATAGATAGATAGATAGATAGATAGATAGATAGATAGATAGATAGATAGATAGATAGATAGATAGATAGATAGATAGATAGATAGATAGATAGATAGATAGATAGATAGATAGATAGATAGATAGATAGATAGATAGATAGATGATAGATAGATAGATAGATAGATAGATAGATAGATAGATAGATAGATAGATAGATAGATAGATAGATAGATAGATAGATAGATAGATAGATAGATAGATAGATAGATAGATAGATAGATAGATAGATAGATAGATAGATAGATAGATAGATAGATAGATAGATAGATAGATAGATAGATAGATAGATAGATAGATAGATAGATAGATAGATAGATAGATAGATAGATAGATAGATAGATAGATAGATAGATAGATAGATAGATAGATAGATAGATAGATAGATAGATAGATAGATAGATAGATAGATAGATAGATAGATAGATAGATAGATAGATAGATAGATAGATAGATAGATAGATAGATAGATAGATAGATAGATAGATAGATAGATAGATAGATAGATAGATAGATAGATAGATAGATAGATAGATAGATAGATAGATAGATAGATAGATAGATAGATAGATAGATAGATAGATAGATAGATAGATAGATAGATAGATAGATAGATAGATAGATAGATAGATAGATAGATAGATAGATAGATAGATAGATAGATAGATAGATAGATAGATAGATAGATAGATAGATAGATAGATAGATAGATAGATAGATAGATAGATAGATAGATAGATAGATAGATAGATAGATAGATAGATAGATAGATAGATAGATAGATAGATAGATAGATAGATAGATAGATAGATAGATAGATAGATAGATAGATAGATAGATAGATAGATAGATAGATAGATAGATAGATAGATAGATAGATAGATAGATAGATAGATAGATAGATAGATAGATAGATAGATAGATAGATAGATAGATAGATAGATAGATAGATAGATAGATAGATAGATAGATAGATAGATAGATAGATAGATAGATAGATAGATAGATAGATAGATAGATAGATAGATAGATAGATAGATAGATAGATAGATAGATAGATAGATAGATAGATAGATAGATAGATAGATAGATAGATAGATAGATAGATAGATAGATAGATAGATAGATAGATAGATAGATAGATAGATAGATAGATAGATAGATAGAAGTAGGGTTGTACATCTCTGTGTGACAGACGATTCGATTCACATCTAGATACAAGGGTTACGATTCGATTCAAAAACGATTTATTGTAAAAACGGAACGATTCGATTCGATTCGATGCAGTGTAAAAGCGATTCGGTTCGATTCGATTAAACTTCAAATAATTCTACGTTTTAACATTTGTTGATGTACCGGTAGACAAATATTTCATTATGAAAGAAAAAGGACCACTTCTATAAATGTGACATTCTTAGAGCATTTTTAAATTTGTAAAAGTCCACATATATCATATCTAAAAGGGTGCTGTAAAGCACTGGTAAAAATAAAGTAAAAAGCCAAACAAAATACTGTAATCACATGTTAAATGTGTTTATTTTTAAACATGGACGTAAAAAGACCAGCTAAAAGAAAATTTCCTACAGAAAATACAGAAAAAATATAAAAGGCACAAATGGTTACAGCAGCATGTAATAAAATAAAAATCACTAGGAAAAAAAACCCAGGAATAAGCTAAGCACAAAACTCCTGTGTGTGCAATAACCTGTTGTGCAAATAACCTGTCACACAACCTGTAGTTTGGTAGTTATGTGCAATATAGATCATGTGCATTTTAGCTTATATTTCATTACTACCTTGAAATAGTTATTCACACAAATTCATCCTGCTTCACCGTTAAAATTCTACCATGTTGTTTACTATTTTTCTCTTCAGAAACTTTGTAAATATTATAATTACTGTTTCACTTTTTGGTAGTTTATTTTGTACCCTCATTGCATGCTTTAGAATTTCCTGTTTGCTTGTTGTTTGTTTTTTAGCAAGTCAAAATCGTTTTTTCTCATCCTGAGCATTTCATTGTACTAAGTTAACCCTGTGTTAACCTGCATATGACAAATAAACACTTGAACTTGAACTTAATAATAAAAAACATAATGCAAGAACAGTACACCTAACAACAACAGCACGAACATGAGTTTGTGTGAGCAGGTGGGCACGGATTAATATAAAAACATGCTCTCTGTACCTCACGCTCTCTGTACCTCTTGACTTCTTCACTGGCCTGGTCCCTCACAGATCTAGCTGCCATCCTCACTTCAAAGTCTCCCAACAGCTCGTCCAGCGCTGACATTTTCTTCTTTTTACAAGGTGGTTCATCATCTGAAATAGAAAACAAGCACCATATATTACTGGCTATGTTTTGCCATGAAGTTTTTTTTTTTTACTGACTTTACCATTTTATGTAAAAATCTTCATCTGATGTTCAGAATTTATTTATGTAGGGACTCGTGTACATGTGTAAAAGATATATCATTATCATCATGATGATTATTTAACTCTTTCTGTGCATGCATGCAGATTCTCTCATTATTGTGAATGTGTTTTATGCTGATACAATGACTGCAGCACAAGTTTAAGACAAAGTCAGCTCATTCTTGATCACAAGTTATAAAACACAAACCTGTATGCTCATCTTGGGTCTGGGGTGCATCATTGCAGCCGTCCAAATCTCCATTTGCAGGTTCAGTCTGCACTGGACCTCTCTGAACTGAATCCCCCGTTACCTAGAAATAAAACATGACATTACATTTAGTGTACACTGTACAGTATGGTTAAATGCAGTGTAAACAATCAAAAAACAGTAGGCAGAATAAATCTAGTGACAGCAACAAAACACAGCAGACTGTAAGATGTATTTTGACAGTGTGCTGAGGGATTTACCTTGTGATGCAGGGATGTTGTTTTTGCTGATAGGCTTGTGAATGTCCTCTCTGCATCATGGCTACTGTTGTAGCTTTATGCTTCTTATTAATCTTGTATGGCTGTGGGTCATAGTCATGCAGCTTATATTATAGGTGAAGGCTGAGACAACGCAGTTCGGGTCCAACAACGTGTTTATTCTTCTGTGTAACAACAAGACTGTTCACCCATTCTGTGGGCTCATTGACAGGAGTTATCACTGCTACTAGGGCAGGGACTTAAAACAGTGTGGAAGAGATCTTCAAGGCCTGTGTAGCTCGTGAACTATCACTGAGTTGCCCGTAAAATTTAGTTACCCGTCGCTTTGTGTGTGGCAGCTGCATGATCCTGCTCGTTGTTGTGAGGCTTGAAAAGTTGTTGGTCGAGGTTTGTTGTGCTACCAGTGTACTTCAGAGGTGCGCTGCATAGCTTACAAATAGCGTGGCTTTTGTCGAGTTTTCCGTCCTTCTAGTAAAACCTGAAAACGTTCCACACTTTAGATTTTTGTCTGGCTGATGTGTTGAAAATCTTTCGCGGTGACTCGCTAGCGCGCGCGGCTACTGTTTACATCCATGCTCGCTCGTGCTCTTGGTGAGCTATGGCGCATGCGTGAGAATAGCTTCGCTCTCGCGTTGTTTTAGAAACGCATTGTAAACCCAGCAAGTCTCGCGATAACCGGTCCGTAACCGGTCCGTGTCTTTTTAACCGGTTCATCTCTGGATTTGTGGCTGGTTGCTCTCGGTTTACGTGGCTGCTACCGATGCAACCACATCGCTAGCTTGTCAAACCGGATATCCGGTCAAATCGGTTAATCTATAACAAGCCTAGTATAGAGGCAAAGTGGCATATGCAGTAAGGCACATAAGACACATTGGGCATCCTTAAATAAGGCTAGTCAGAGAATACTGTATATGTATCAGCAGTAGTGTAGTTATAAAAGTAGTGTAAATGTAAACAGTTTGACCAACATGGGTAAAACTGTTATTTCTTAGCATTCCTCCAGTTTCTCCACCATACATTCAGCTGTGGCAGAGTGTTTTCCATCTGATGGGCTGTATAACCGCTGATTATAGTCACTGTGAGATAATTACCCTGGAGTTTAATGAGAAGTGAGTAAGTGTGTACTCAGCATCTGCATTAAAAGGGACTAAAGCTATTTAACTCTCCCTACGTAGAAAGTGTTTCCTCCTAACAGTCTTTATGTTTTAACCAATAAGTGTCGGGGTGAACTTTAAGCCGTTTATGTGTCACAGCTTCTCTAAATGTTCAGATAGTGCCTCTAAGCAAAGATTAAGAGCTTAAAGAAAAAGAGAAGCTGGGCTTTTTTTTCTTCTTCTTCTTCAAAATATGTCCCATTACTGGAATGTATCAAAGTATTTTATGACTGCTTTCACACACTCCATCACAGTTTTCAGCTGTTTCTGTTTTCCTCCAGCTGTGGAGGAAGTCGACCGTGCTTTTTGTGAAACACCAGCTTTTAGATATGGAGAGAAGAATCAGCTTGAACTCTGTTAACCCCCATGTTGAACATCCATCTTGTCAAATCCTGCTTCTGTATATATTTTTTACATGGATTTATCCTGAAGGACATGCTGCTGCTGTCGCACTGCGAGTCCTTTTCTGATGCACCAGCTCTGTTTGTGTGTGTGTGTGTGTTTGCTTTCAGTCTCATTCACTTTAAGCCTGTTGATCCACCACCTGCTCTGACCGCAAAGGCTTTGACCAGCCTGGGATAATGAAGGTTGAGGAAGCATAGCTGCCTAAAGTGTGGGTGCAGGGGAAGGAAACATCTGACACACCGTCAAAAAAACTGTGTGTGCGTGTGTGTGTTTGTTTATGTTACATATGGGGACTTGAACCAGATTTCACACCAGACATTTGGGGACACCTAGGCAACTGGGGACCAAAACCACGGTCCCCAATGTGTTTGTGTGTGTGTGTGTGTTTGTTCATTGTTTCAATCAAATGAATTTAAACTCCAGGGATGTTGACATCTGATGGTCATTTTTGTGATTTCCACTTTTATTAAAACATGTTTCTCAGATTCTGTAATCTGCTATTAGTCACCTAACACCTGGAGAATAGCCACCTTGGCCGGAGGCATCACAGCAGCAGCAGCTGTCAGTTGAAGCATTTCCCTCCTCTGGGTCTTTAGATGATAGTTCTGGAGTCACACGTGTGTCTCTAACTGGTGGGTCTCTTGCAGACTGAGAAGTGGACTAGAGCCAAATGAGCAGCTGTTGGAAGCTGACAAGTTTAAACAGCAAAGCATCTGCAAGCTTTTTCAATAATAAACACAACAGTGCACTCTTTTTCTCTGCTTTTCTCTCTTTTAGGAAAAAATCTAGCACTTGGCTAACATCTAGGGGATATGTGAGAGTGAAAGGCAACAAAACTTTGTCTCGTACAGATCTACTGACAAAAGCTGAAATAAATTATTTTTATTTTGTCCCCAGTCATGGAGTGAAGAGAGGGAATTGGAAATATCCTTCCTTTGTCCAACTGTGCATGTTGACAAAGAAATTAGGTTTCAATGTCCATTTTGGTTTGTAGATACATCAAAGCATAAGAAAGGTTCCTTTAGAAAATTAAGTTGTCGTATCTAAATCCAAGATGGCTGCCACCATAAATGGTGGTCCATCTTGTGAGTTGGATCAATTGAAAACTAAACAATGTGCCAACTTCTGTTTTTTATGTGTGGCTGCATCAAGATGCAAGAAAGTTCCTATAATAAATTGAGTTGCTACATAAGAATCCAAGATGGCTGCCATCATATTTCTATGTAAACTGGCCTCCCCCAATATTTGAGGGAACTATGCTTTCTAGTTTTTACATTACTTAAAAGTATAGTTTCCTCAAATGATAGGGATAGCCTTTGGGGTGGCCACAGATTATTTTGTGGTGGTCAAGGCCACCACTGGCCACCCCCTGGCTCCACCATTACACCTGGTTTTGGATAAAAAGTCTCCCTCCACTTGCCAGAATCCGTTGCTCTGCTCTGCCTCGAACAAGCAGGAGAAAAAAAAAACGATGTCTGTTCTTCTCCACAGTGTAACTCCTCCCCACCTGAATATCTTGCACCAAAAACAGTAAGGTTCACATGCATTCCCTGTTCATTTCCAGTCTAGAAAAACACTACAAACATTCAATATTCAATTCCCTGAATCCCGTGAATCAAATGAAGAAATGCCTTTTGTTTGGTTTAAATAATGATACGATCCAGGGGTTGGCAGGCAGCAAAAACTGAAGAGGCTCACTCAGCAGAAAATATTAAGCCTTGCAAGACTAATCCTTCTCATTATAGACAGACATCATTAATGAACCACAGTGTTTCCTTTCAGTATAGATGACTGTGCAGTTTGACACTGTGTGCGTGTGTGTGTTGTGTACTTTTTGCATGCTGCAATTTCAGCAATGGATGTCATAGGAAAAAAAATCAAGTGTTTTGCGGTGTCGAAGTTAACCAGGTGTCAACAGAACCCTGTGTATAACTCGTCTTGTCTGATCACCAAATTGGAATTACTTAATATTTAAGACAAACCACTCATACAGTACTTACGCCACCTAACCTCTAGACTGGGACTAGACTTGGTGTGTTGCTTTTGAGACTTATTTGAGTTTAGGGTTTCTTGGAGACCATTAAGACCCACCAGTTGCATCTGGGCCCCATCTGTTAGCAGCTTGCACAGCAGCCAGAGGAGGGAAAACAGCACGGGCTGCGCTTCTTTACCGGCCTGCTGCTTCATCGTCCCGTAGCTCGTTATTAATCTCTTCTAACTGATCACATCCCTATATTCAAGAGCTTGGCTCAGGTTCCTGTGAGGTGGCACCAGCTGGTGTTTGAGTGGCGTTTGCATTCTTAATCCTCACCTGAAAAGAGAGCCATCCCTAACACGTACTCTGAGCCTGTAGATCACAGAAGCTTTGTTCTGAAAACTTTACCAATAACGTTTGAAGTCAACACTGTCTAACTGTTTGTAGTACATCTCTTCAATCACTGAATGGATTTTCATCACACTTTCAGGAAATAATCATTAGTTGCCCATCGACTACTAATTAATTTTTGGAGTCAATCCAAAACAAAATTCCAAGGACTCAGCCTTCTTTTTAATTAGTCACCTAAATTTTGGTTTGATATTTGCTGAACAACATGCTCTTAGCGCGACACATCATGCAACAGTTTGGCTTAAAATGTAACTAACAGCTGTTCAATCAAATGAAAATATGTTTGTCTGTTAGCAAAATACCTCATGAGCCATAGGACAGATTTTAATGACATACTAAGAAAAGAAAATATAGATATGCATCCACAACAGACTTGATTTGTGAGCCCCCTGTCAAGGGAATGTGTATTATTTGCATTCACCATGCTCCATAATTTTTACTGCTAATTTACTGTTATTTTTGCATGATATTAAAATGTTCCATGATCCTTAATTTATGTACTAATCAGTCTTCATGTGACCGGTCAGTGAAGGGATAACATAAGATAATTCCTTAAAGTCTAACTGATATGATTACAGGGATGCTTTTCTTATGAGAGTCCTTGAGTACTGCTGGCTCCCAGATTTTCTCCCACTTCTTACTGCAGCTGGATTCTGATAACGCTAGACAGGTAGCAACTGGGGGCTGGAAGTTTCTACAAAACTGATTTTTTTCTGTTCAGGAAGTTAGAACAGGTCAGAACCTCAAAAAGGTGAAAGCATTGATAAGTGTGTACTTGTAAATGCATTGATCTTCTGTGATTTCTGGCTGTTCTCCAAAGCTTTGTAAATAAATATGACAAAGCCTACACCTGGTTGTTTTGGGAATCTCTTTTTTCCACAACGCCCCTAACTCAAGAAGTCTATCACATCAAATTGACATTAGCCAACACAAACTTGGATCTGATTCTGGCAGTTGTACAGATATTTAGCATTAATTTGTACTGTTAACTGAGACTCTTCAAAACATATTCCAAGAGTTTTCACATCTCACTAGATCTCACATTATGGCATGATGTTGTTTATATGGTTTGACCAAAACAGCTAACTATGTCATTTCTCATCATAATTTTATCTTTGGAATGCAAGGTGGTGGGCAATATAAATCATTTCAAGGAATAAACAAGCTTTACTTTTTTAACAAGTTTGAACCATTCTATTTTCTGTTCTCTTTTCTTTTGTTTACCTGTAAACCGCTGTGTTTTGTTTTACTGTAAAACAGTGTGTATTGGTTCACACACAAACCTTTTAACATGTTTCCAGCTCAAACTGTGCATCATGCGACTTGTTAAAAGCTAATTCATCAGAAGTAAAGATTGATAGAGTTTTAATAGTCAACAAATGTCTAAAAATAGTGCAACAATTTTAAAACAGCAGAAAATGCCTCACTAGAAAATTGTGAAGACGTTGAATATCCCACCATTTACAGTTCATTAAATCTAATTGTTCCAATAATCTAAATAAATCTCTAAGGGCAAGGCTAAAATGCCAACATTTGATGTCCATGATCTTCAGACCCTCGGGAAGCACTTTAATAAAACACGTCTGATTCGGTTAACATCAGTGCATGAACTCAGGAACACTTTAACAAATCTTTGTCTGTAAACACAGTTTGCTGTGCCTTCCATCATGCAAAGAAGTCATAAGTTAATGCTGGCATCTTCTCTGGATCAAAATCTCATTTAAAATGGTCTGAGGCAAACTGAAAAACTTCTGTGGTTAGATTAGTAGAAATGTATGATTATTTCAGGAAACCATTGATGTTTTGTAGAAGGAAAAGGATCATCTGGCCACTCGTCGGTGCATAGCTCAAAAGCCTGCCTCTCTAATGGTATAGGGGTACATTAGTTCATATGGCATTGGCAGCTTGCACATCAGAAAAGGCAGTATCAGTGCAGAATGCAAGCAAGTTCTAGAAATATATACAGATATATACAAACAGCAATACAATTTTAAACCATATTATTCATCACAGCAGTATCTCCATAGCAGGAATCCAACTGCCCTGCTTGAGGTCCAAAGCTCTCATCAGTTGAAAACAATCAGCAAAGATGACCCAGAACTGTACATCAGACAGGAATGACACACATTCCTCTCCAAAACCTCCAGCAGCTGGTCTCTTCTGACTGTTAAAAGAAGAGTGGATGTTTCACAGTACTAAACATTGACCTGTCCTTAGTTTAAAAAAATAGTTTTCTCCATTACATTCAAAGCAACAGTTTTGTCTTAAACTTTTTACAATTTCTTAGCTTCTTGGTTTGAATATGTTTACAATGCTCTATTGTGAGTTTAATATTGGTTTAGGAGATTTTCATTTTGTTTTTAATGTATTTACATTTTAAACAGATTATCAACTATTTTACTAGTGGAGTTGTAGGATGTGTAAATAAATAAAGTTACTATGCTGTATGAATAAAAAATATATATTTCAAATTTGGTAACTGAGTTTGCTTGATGTTAAAACAGTATTTAAGCCTTTAAAGATTTCTAAGATCTCAGCTTAGCTTTGTTGTGTTCTAGTTGGAAGGTACAAAATGTTAGAGGAGGTTGGGAGGTACTGCAGTTGCAGTGATTTGAGTGCTTTGCAGTGATTTATCTGGACACACTTACTGCTCCTGCAGAGGAAGCTGCGTCTAATGGTTAATGTTTAGGGAAGAGCTGGTATGAATTCTGCAGCTCTGTTTCCTCTAACCCTGACACCTATAGGGGGTAGAAGCTGGTTTAAACTGTGAGACACAGTGAGCCAGTCTCACATACCGATGATGCTTCAAAATGGCTGCAAACGTCAGAAACAAGTCTCTTTCTGGTACACATTAAACATTTTTACTTGAATTACGGGCATCCTTATACCCATTTCACAAATAAAATAGAAATGAAAGGAAGTGGTATTTTCTGTGTATTTTTTGCCTAACTAAACAAAAAGAAAGTTCTGCTGCCATATTGAAAATGCCCATGCAAATCACATTTTTACAGAGTTCAAAACAAAGGTTTAAGAGATTAACTTTTACATTATTGCAGTAGTGGAGGTTTAAAGTGGCTTCCTGACAAATCTCTGATCGGTTTAACCAACTGAAAGAATAGGTTTCGTTAGCAAGTTAAGTGCTTAAGAATGGATAGATGTTTCTTTTGCATTATCGTTGGGCACTGAATTACACAGAAAAGAAATGACCTCATATATAACTGAGAGCCAAAGTTCTTACTTTTCAACAGAAATATGGTTAGTCAATGGTAATAGTTACAATCTGATTTCTACCATCTACGGTAAGGTTTTTCATGAACCATGTAGAAATCCTTAACAAACAAAACAAAATACTAAGATATCCAATATATTTATCAAAACAGCCAGTTCATCCTACTTTTCCAATGGGCAGTTCCACCTCATCTCAATCTTTGATCTTCTACCAGAGACTTTGGAACTAAAGGCTTCTCTGTGCTGTGACAAAGACTCCCATGACCATTGGCACCACTTGGGCAATGTATGTACAGTACATGTATGCAGCATATTACATCTTTTTGTTATGAGATGGACTGTTCCCTTTCAGTTGTTCTCTCGGTGCAACACGATTGCCACGGGAATCAGCGCCTCCGCGCGGTTACCTGAAGTAATACACTCACGCCTTTACGGCTAGGGCGTCAGCGTTGCGCCAGAGGCCCCGCCCTCTGGATATTTAAGCGGCTGACGCCCGTCCATCTTTCTCTTATTGCCCTTCACCTCGCTTAAACCTGAAACACTCTTCTCGGATCTTCTCTGTATTTTCATCGCTCGACCAGAGGTGAGCTCGCTCCCTACACAGAGCATACAGAGAATCTTTTCCTGCGGACTGCTGGGCTAGCGAAAGCTGGTCTGGCACATTTTTCCTTCACCCCGAAGTTTTCTTCTCCTCTCTCCACAGACCGCTTCGCTCGACGGCGCTGACTGCGCGACACCGCTACCCTGCTAACAAGTAGCAGGCTAGCCGGCGAAAGCGACACGAGGAGGGAGACGTCTCCGGACAACGTTAGCACTGCTAACGGGCTTAACTCTTCTCAGCCATGGCTCCTGAGAAGGTAATGCGAAAACCCAAAACTCAAAGAAGACCAGCAGGCCAGCGAGCCCCAGCTCCCGTGCCTTTTCTCTTCTGCTTTTCTACTGCTCGGTTAGCGAACGCTAACTGCAAGGCACGCTACCTGCTAAGCTAACAAAGCTAACAGGCCAGCAGCCTCGAGCAGCTCAGCGAGAGGACGTCCTCGGACGAGGAACTCTGGTAGGCTGTGAGCTCCGGCTCCCGAACCTGCTTCAGCGGATCTGGCTACCCCCTTCTTTCAGCAACGGACACCCACGAGGCCTTTCCGGTCTGCTCAGGGATGCTACACACAAGGACACTCAAAGTTTTTCTCGCGAATGACCCCGGAGAAAGGAGAGTGGAAATGGAGTAACCCTATTGCTATCTGGCTAGCTCCCACGGTTAGCATGGCTAACCAGGAGCTCCTACGATAACACGGGGCAGAAGGCAGCATTGCTAACACGATTAGCGCGGCTATGAGCGGACAACGAAGGACTCCATCGTGAGGTATGTGAAAATGCTTGGTCTAGCTTGCTAGCTAACCTTCTCACATTTTGCCTGTTTCGCTATCCTGTCCATCCGAATCGACGGTAGAATTCATCGCATAACTAAGTGTTTTTTTTTTACCGATGCTGCGCTACTCGAGGGCCCGTCTTAGCACCGCTAGCGGGCTCATGAGTACCTCCACGTTTAGCCCCGGCTAACAAGGAGACTATCTGTCTAGCACAGTCCAGGAGGAGGGATTTCAGCTACCTGTTCAGCTGAGCTACCTGGTAGTTTTTTCCTATGCCTACGACGAAACATCGTGATGCTGAGAGCTTATCCACCCATGAGGCTATGGATAACTCTCTGACGCTAACCATGTCAGGGCCCGAGGGGCCCTGGTGGGATAGACAAGGACAAGTGGCCTCGGTATCGCAGGCCCACCAGGCGGAAAAGCTACAGGAGCTGCAAGGGGCCACCAGCAAAAAGAAAAGGAAAGTCTGAGATGCCCCTGCACCATTACAGGCGCTCTCATTCACAGAAGGAGAGAAAATGCCGAATTTTTACCACCAGTACCTGTGTTTAAGGAGCACAGACTAGCTGGTTCAGAACGTTTAAACACACAAGAACACTCAGACCCTTGTGTAATAAAGAGAACTTGCCATCCAAACACGACAATAAAATCTCAGACTACTGAATGCATTCTGGTCCCAAAATGGGAACAGGGCTTCAGGTTTGCCCCCTCACGTAGTACGGGAACCTGACCTTTTGAGCCCAGGTTTCACTTGTAAAATGCTACAAGAAGCTGGTGGTATGTGTGTGCACACTAAACATAACTCGTCTACTGTATGTGTAATTAAAAAAAAACACTGTTTCATGCATATACAAGAATGAAAGTACCAGAGCACAGACTACCCTAGTTCTTGACTCACCACTTTTGTGAGACACAAACTACGGGTCATCACAACGGATGTGTTATGGGCTCAAGCTACAGTTCATCAAGGGACTCCTCCCCCCCCTTTTTTTCGTGGGGATGCCACGTTCGGACATTAACCTAGCACGCGTACACGTGCTGAGGGAGGAAGTGTCAACAATGCTGCAGAAAGGAGTAATAAATACTGTTCCAGAGCACAAACCATGCTCCGGTCAGCGCTGCAACTCTTCCTGGTGTCCAAAAGAGATCAATCCCTGAGACCGGTCCTGGATCTCAGGACTCTGGGCAAGAAAACAAGAATTTTTCAAGTTCAAAATGTTGACACTGCGGCAGGTCCCCCAGTCCGTGAGACCTGGAGACAATGGATTTGAAAGACGCCTATTTTCATGTGGGCGTCTGGAGGAGGCACAGGAAATTCCTCCGGTTTGCCTTCGAAGGGAAAGCTTATGAATACAAAGCCTTACCCTTCGGTTTGAAGACTGCTCCTTGTACATTTACTAAATGTCTGGATGCAGCCCTGACCCCTCTTAGGAATCAAGGAGTCAGGATTATGAACTACCTGGATGACCTCCTGGTTTTTGGCCGGAAGCAGAATACAGGCCCAGTCACACTCCTGCAGGGTGATCTCTCACCTGGAGTCTCTCGGTTTTGTCATAAACCTACAAAGGAGTGACCTGACCCCATCACGGATTACCGTATTTCTGGGAGTGCAGGTCTACACCATCCGGTACAGGGCATGGCTCTCAGAGGAACGTGTTTCCTCGATTCGCCGTTGCCTGGCAAAGTTTAAACTGAATCAACGGATTCCCCTGTAAACGTGCCAACGCCTTTTAGGCCTCTTGGCGGAAGCCATACCCTGTGTGCCACACGCATTGCTGAAGATGCGGGCCCTGCATATATGGCTAAACCAACAAAAACGACCTGCCCCCGTCTGGGTGAGCAGGAAAGTTTAGAATCATTTCAAAGTGCCTGAGGGCCCCGGAACCTTGGAGGGACCTGTCTGTGTTCACGGAAGGGGTCCCGTAAGGTAGGGTGTCATCCCGTGTGGTCATCACGATGGACACCTCGGAAACAGGATGGGGAGACAGTCTGCAGAAATCAGAATGCCCGAGGCCTCCGGAATGAGCAGGAAGCAAGATTGTACATCAACTTCCTAGAGTTGTTGGCCATATTCCTGTCAGCAAAATACTTCTTTGGTAAAGGTCTGATTGTGGGACAGCACGTCCTGGTATAATCAGATAACAAAACCACAGTGTCTTTCATTGACTGGGAAGGGGGGACGAGATCCCAAGCCCTCCTCAGCCTGACACAGAGGATGCTCACATGGTACGCTCCAGGATTATTGTCGCTCAGGGCGACTCATGTTCCGAGTGAACTGAGTTACGGAGCGAATGCCCTCTCAAGAGGGTCTCTTTTGGAATCAGAATGAAGACTGAACCCACGAGTCGTGGATCAGGTCTGGTCACGGTTTGGAAGAACCTCGGTGGACTTGTTCCCATGCGGAGCCAGCTCACAATGTGACCTCTACTTCTCAATGTTCAGGGATACCATGGCAGTCGCCTTCTTACAGAGACCTGCTGACTCAGGCATGTGGGCAGCTTCTACACCCACGTCCGGAGCAGCCTGGCCACTGAAAGGAAATGACTGAGGGCCTAAAGCCTGATTGTCTTTTTTCCAGCAACAACAACAGCATACACAAGGGACACCTTTAGTGTTTATGTTTACTTGGGAGATGCTTCAGTGGAAGGGTTCCCCTCTCCTCTGACAGTTCTCCAACATCAGGATGAGCCTCTTTGACAGTCCTAGTAGTTGTCTGTTCAAGAAGCAGATGAGGGACTCGTGCGTGGCCCTTGTACATAAATTTTTCCCCAGGGGACCTGGAAGGTTACCCTGTGCTTGAACTGGGTTCTCTACCTCCACATTGCCATCTGATTGCCAGTGGCATAATAGGTCCCTTGCTCTTTTCCTCCTGCTTCTCAAGATTTCCAAGGAAAAAGGAGATGATGAGTAATCACACTAGCAGAGGACACTTATGCTGTCTCTAGCTGGTGTTTTCATCTATGTGTCCAGTGGTAACATCAGGCTGATGTTTCTACATGTGGCATTTTTATTCTCAGGCTGTGCTCTCTACATACCTTGTGGAGAGCGGCTGGGAAATGCCTACCGTATTAAGGCAGATGTTCTCACATGCATTTTGCTGAGCATTTCAAGGGCGTGAATGGATTACGTTCCCATAGCAATCGTGTTGCACCGAGAGAACGACTGAAAGGGAACTGAAAGTTATGCACCATAACTCATGTTCCCTGAAGAAGGGAACGAGGTGCAACACATCTGGCCCTTTCAATGCTGAAAGCTCGGTGAAGTGCATTTTAGAGGAAGATGGACGGGCGTCAGCCGCTTAAATATCCAGAGGGCGGGGCCTCTGGCGCGACGCTGACGCCCTAGCCATAAAGGTGTGAGTGTATTACTTCAGGTAACCGCGAGGAGGCGCTGATTCCCATAGCAATCGTGTTGCACCTCGTTCCCTTCCTTCAGGGAACATTAGTTATGGTGCATAACTTTCAGTTTTGGGGGCATCTTACGTCCTATCTGGTGTGGTAGACCCTGGACTCTATTGCTCTTGAGCTGCTGTGATTAGTGCCTTTGTGCTGTCCTGGAGTCCATAACTCTTTAGCTAATGGCAGGGTTTGTTGATATCAGCCACTTCCTCGACATGCTGTGAAGGGTCTTATCTTTTCATGATGGTTCCTCTTCCACATTTGGTTTCTGCTGCCTTCACTTAGAAGTTTTCCTATTTTGGCTTGGCTATTATACCAGCTGTGTATCAAATGTCTGGCAAGGCAAAGGAGTTGATGGCTATGACTTGTTCTTACTATTTAGCTCTTCAGGACCTGTCTTACTTTTGAAGGTACATGGTTGTGGCTGACTTCCCATACACTTTTTTGCTTGTGGGATTGAGGTATTTTTTAGCTGTCCTTTGTTGTATGTTGCCTTTAAATTCAACTCTTCACTCGTGATCATCTGGTCTCTCTTGGATATTATTCGGCCACTTTTACCCAGTCCAAATTACTTTGTACATACTTTTTACTTTCTGTGTACCCGGGTGAAGTGGATCTCATGGATTCATGATTGTTGGCATACAGCTTGATGGCAAGTCAGCTTAATGTACAGGAGTTGGCTGTTTTCACTTTGGAACCTGTATCTGTAGCCTCTTTTTGCAAAGATCTTCCCAAATGGATTCAGGCCTATACAGAACAGTTGTGGGGACAAATAACCATTGAGTTTAAGATGAAAGTTCTTACAGTCCTTTTGTGTATAGTTTTGAGCCCTATGTCTTCTTGTAATCAACCCAGGCAGTTTATAGGTTTGTGTGTCTAGTTTTTCAATCTTAAGCTATGGTTCTGTCAACCAGTATCTCTGACTTGGCTTCTCTTTTGTGGTCAAATTTCTACCAAATGGAGTTACCATTTAACCAAATCCCACAGGTAGTTAAGAATTTGAGTCGGATAACTTACTCAAATAGTTGAATGTCATCAGTGAGGCAACACATTGATGATTTTGTTAATAATTTATTTCAAAGGGTATACAGTAATGACTATATATGTTTATACTGTAATGTCAAAGCAGAATTGACCTCAAACAGAAAGCTAAGGTACATTGCATGAAAGTTCAGTGAAATCTGACATAATCTGATATACTTTATATAAAGGCACTGAAACATCTCTCAGAACAGAGAATACTATGTTCAATGTAACCATTTATATTAAGGGGGAGAAATCAGCGAATTCAAGGTTGAGGTAAAATCCAATTGTATCAGAATATGAATTGTCCTGAATCTGTAAGCATTGTGATGCTACTAAACACCTTAAACATCTCTTTTGCTCTGAGTTGTTTGAGAATGTAATGATTTGCTACAAAAACAATTGTAATACCAACCATGATGCAAAAATGTGTGCAATAACGGTGCAAGGAATCTCCTGTGTATTTTTGATCTTATTGTGGATCAGTTGGATTAGTTTGGCCAATTATGGCTGTAAAATATGTCTGTAATAAAATTATTAACAAGTAGCGTGAAATTAAATTGATGTTTAGATTGGGGGGGGGAAACATGCTTTTACTGTGCATTGCATCATCTTAACATTTCATTTTCCTCCTGCTTCATCAGCTGATTGGGATGTGATTTAAACAACGAAAGCAAATTACCGTAAAATGTTCTGATCAAAATTTAGATTGATGATATCGCTATTTGGTGCCTGACATCCACAGTGATCTTGTTCGACCCTGTATTTTTCAACCACTTTTTTCCACACTCAGCTTTTTCATGCACACGTGTGAACACACGCTGCTGTGTTGCAGATGTCCCATGGACCCCCTCCAAGTTAATTCATACTATAAACTAAGTGCCATCTTCTTGAAATTAATCCTTAGGGGTGCTAGCCAGCTGAGGCAGAGGAACACAGCTGTAAAACAGCAGTGTTTCCATGCATCTAGTATGGAACCTTATTCAACTGTTCCATTTTTTTCCCATGAGCAAAAGTCATACTGCAGCACAATCCCACTCAGAAATGGCTAATCGGATATTTATTAAATTTTGCACTGACCTTTAGAACAATTACTTCAGCTTAGACCTAAAAGGTAATGATGTACAGTTTAAGTGGGCCTATATGATCTAAAAAAATATCCATTAAATCAGTCATTTAGCTTGTACAGTACTGTCAGAGATTTTGAGACGTTTTCATAGAAAAACTGTCTGCTGCAATAAAATACTAAATACCTATAGGTGGTGCTAGTGTTATGGGTAACACCTTTTGGCTTGTAATTCTTGTACTGTTAGCCTCATCAGCAAGTACTTATTTTGTCACTTAATTTTTCATGTGTACTACATTTTGTACTAATAATAAGTTTATTTTGAAAATGTAAGTTGTTTATGCAAATTGATAGTACATGTTAAACATTTAAATCTTATCCAAGGGTGCAAATCCAATAAGCTAAAAACTTCCTATATAGCACCTAGAAGAATAGCTCAAAACATTGTGGAAATGTGACTATATGATTTTGTTTACCGAGTAACTTGATGTATATCTTAATGGTTCGTAGTGTACCAGTAAGTTAATTTTTGTGTTTAACTTGAAGTAAACAGTGTGGGTAGAGATAGGACTCTTTCTTGTAGCAGCCTGAAAAGATTTGTAATTCATGGGCATATTAGCCGCAATGCTAATGTTTGCTATGAGGAAATTTCATTGACTTGTGCTAATAGCCGCTTAGTCTTCCAGATAATAAAGAATAAAATAACAATTTTGGCAATGTTACTTTTAAGATTGTCAAAGAAATTGTGTTTGTTCTTTTTTTTTGTGAAACTGCACATTGTATTTTTATTGTCAATTTTAAATTTACTTCAAACAGTTAACATGATTTCAATATGACTGATACATTTGGATTTTGTTTACTTTGACACATTTAACGTGACAGGAGACAGGTCAGTCAATCAAAACCTGTGACATCTGTGATGTTATGCTGTAAAACTGCACATTTTTGAGTGTCCTTTTATTGTGGTCAGCCTAAGGTACACCTGTGCAGTAATCAGGGTGTCTAATGAGCATCTTGATATGCCACATCTGTGAGGTGGATGAGTTATCTTGGCAAAGGAGAATGCTCACTAACACAAATTTACACAAATTTGTGAACATTTGAGAGAAAATGCCTGAAATCTTTTAGTTCATCTCATGAAAAATCGGAGCAAACACAAAAGTGTTGTGTTTATTTATTGTTCAACGTATATTAGCCCAGTTTTAGTGGCAACCACACATACAGTATTTGAAATTAGCAGACTCAGTGTCTGTAACTCAGTGAATTTCACGCTGCTGTCATTGTAACCGAGAATGTTGGTCAGCATTTACTCCAGGTACTTCCCATTGTGCAACAATCATTAGAAGTGCATCTACAACTGATGAAATTTCAAAACCACTCTGATTCAAAATGCGGCTAAGGAGCAGAGGTCACAAAGGTGCAGGGCCTGAAGTACTTAGGGTCAGCTGTCTAGGGCAGGGGTCTGCAACTTGTGATGTGGCTCTTTGGTCCCTCCGTAGCAACTCTTTCAAGCTTTGACCAAAACAAACATAAAGCCGAATTTTGTAGGATGTTACACCGACAACAAAAAATTAATAGTTTTAGCAGTTTTCCTGTCATTCCCTTTGCAAATATGTGGGTACTAGTGATTATTCACAGAGTAAATTATACATTATGCTTTATTTCTTCAAAGTAGGACACTCTGTTTCTCCACCCTGCACAGTTCATTTAGTTTTGTAAAAAAAATGTAAAAATTATATATTTTTAACAAAAATCCAGTCTGCTGTGATGAACTTGCAACCTGTCCAGGGTGTCCCCCGCCTCTTCTAGCACAGTGACTGCTGGATATGGGCACGAGTGATGGATGGATGGATGGATGGATGGATGGATGGATGGATGGATGGATGGATGGACGGATGGACGGATGTATGTATTCCAGTCATTTCTTTTGTCTCAAAATGTAAAAATATCAATAATTCTTAATCAGATGTTTTTAGTTTTATAATTTTATGCCTATTGGCCTGAAAAAACCCTCTAATAAACAAGTGGCCCATGGGCCACCAGTTGATGACAATTGTAGCATCGTTTGCGACCCTGGACACGTTTAATTTAGTGAACAAAAGGGCAGAAATGGCTCTTTGATCATAAAGGTTGCAGACCCCTGGTCTAGGAAAACAGGAAGTGTGGTAAAGAGCTGACTAGAGAGTACAGGTAGTCCCCGAATTACGAGCGCTCTGATCTACGAGGTTCCAGACTTACGAGCTGGCGAATTTTTGGAAAAAACGCAAAAAATACTGAGTTTTCATGTGTTTTTTCACCACAGTTAGTTAGTTAAGCATATGGACACACGTTTCCGATCATTTTTATGCACTCATAAGCAGTTTTTGGATGAAAATAGAGTGTTTGTAGTCGCGCTAGCGAAACCGTTCCAATTTACGAGCGAAATTCCGGATTTACGAGAGACATGGCGGCCGTTCCAAATTACGAGATTTCCGGTTTACGAGCGCCTCGTTGTAACGGATCTCGCTCGTAAATCGGGGACTACCTGTACAGGCAGAATGGAGTGGATGAGGAAAAGTTTCAGGTGTGATTTGTGATAAAAGGGTGGCAGCAAAGGTCATAAGAAGAAAAGAAAAAAAGAGTACCAGTAATATGCCCAGTAGTACAGGCAAAAGTTGCAGGGGAGATAACTGGAAGTGGCAGAGCTAAAGATCTTGAGGTTCTCCTTGGGAGGATGGAGAAATCCTCCAAGGATGGAGAAAAGTAGGAATGAGATCATCAGAGGTACAGCACACGTTGAAGGACTTGGAGCTAAAATTAGAGAGGCCAGATGCAGTTAGAAAGGACATGAAGGTAGTTGGAGTGAGGACAGAGGATGCAGAGGACAGAGTGAGGTGGAGGAGGATGACTTGCTGTGAAGACCCCTGAAGAGGGAAAAACTGAAAGACGAAGAAAAATAATTGAGTCTTTGCCAAAAAGAAAAAGTTGCTGAGACCTAGGTCCTTATTAAGACCTCCTATGTTGGCCTTATAATTTTTCAAATCTGTTGTACATAAGATTGAAGGAGTTCTGGAGATGAGATTCGTCAGGGTCAACATGTGTCAAGTGTTTTGGACCCCTGTAATGACTACTGACAATTCTAGTTTAATTTGGAAACCCTGATTGTAAAACAAATGTAATTTTATACACTAACCACAGATTTGAGGCTAACAGCCATTAAAATACAGACAGGGTTAGAGGTTACAGTTACTGTGGCAATGACGAAACAGTTTCAACTCTGATGTCAAAAATGAAAAAAATCTTCCCTGTGAATTTTGACATGATGAGCCATGAAGACCGGATTATGTGACAGGACCTGTTAACCCATCCTCCCCTCTGCTCTGAAACGGTTTGATCCGATTGGTTTTGATTCATCTGCTGTCAGAATCTGTCAGCTCTGGATGCATCAGCGATGACGGGGCACGGTAGAAGACGAATCAGTGGACTGCTCAGGACAAGACCCGAGGAAGAGCACACGTCAGCCCCCAGATGTAAAAAAAAGAGGAGTTGATGGAGAGGTCGTGGATGATGAAAGAGCTTTGCTCTGTTTGGTACGGAGGGACAGCTAAAGCTTCAACCCCTGACAGAGCAGAGAATCGCTTTAAGCTACTACTCTTTGTCTTTCAAGTTCCAAGTTATGATTTTAAACCTTTATGATAGAAACTGTTTCATAAAATGTAATACTCTGGTCAATCTATTCAGTGTTTCCACTTAACCAGTTGTGAAGGTAGCAGGACAAGGAAGGAAACTCAGACATCCCTCTTCCTCCCCAGTTGATATTGAGGGATCCAAAGATCTTCCCATGGCAGAAACCCAGCAGGGAGTCTGGCCCAGGTTCCCCATCCAAGGGGCCTTGCCCAGACAATATTCAGTGGAAGGCTTCTAGGGTGCAACCTAATCTGATGTCCAAACCACCTTAGCTGACTCCTTTTAACACAGAGGAGAAGGAGCTCCCATCGGTTGAAGGAGCGCCCCATGTGTCAGGCTAAGTGTTAAGAGTATTTTAATGTTTATCATCTAAAACTTATAGTTCAAACAATGTATCTGCTCACTCCCTGAGAAATACTTGTCTTAAACAATACTTGTTTACTGAAGAAACTGAGACGCTCAAAAGAATGTTTTATTGTTTCAAGACCTGTTGCTCCAGTCTTAACCAAAACTCAAAAACATCTATTGGGCGAAAATTGTTTAACCTGTTTTGTACCCACCCACCAAGCAAATAAAAGGTGGATGTCGACTTTTCCAAACTCAGAATCGTTCTCCGCCTGTTTTAGGAGACGTCCCCTTTGCAAAGTCAATATCCACTGTTAACTCTTGTTTCTTGTGTTGTGATTCATTTTAGTAGATGTTGCTGCAGGGTTTGGTTCAAAAGCCCATCACTAAGCCTAGCCATCTTACATAAGAAGCTAATTTCAGTTGCATTTATTCAAGATCTTGTTATTTCAGTCATGATTCACACATTGTAGTTGTGATGGTAGGAAAGTGGACGAGAGCTTTGTCTTCAAACTCAGCTTTTTCTTCAACTTGACAGAGAGGCACAGAGACCTTATCATGGTTGAGGTCTCTTTATTATCATTCACATCTCATGTGGTACATGTGTGGAACGAAAGTGTGTACACAGGGTCCCAGTTACATCCAACAAAAGTATAAACTGTAAAGAAAAACAGTAATAAGATCTAAGATATAAACTAAGAAATACGCTAAACACTAACAGTGCATAAACAATACACCGAACAACAGTGGCCCGAACATGAGTCTGTGTGAACAGATGAGTACGAATGAACACAGCAGCTTGAAATAAATCAGCAGCATGAGATCAGCAGCATGGATAATCAGCAGCACATATCAACAATCAAGTGGCATCACAGTGATTTGTTTTCACAATGATAATACTGATTAGGGATTCCTGAGTCTAACAGCTTTAGGGTAGAAGCTGTTCCTCAGTCTGGTGGTTCTACACTTATTGCCTGAGGGGAGCAGGGCAAACAGTGTGTGTGCTGGGTGAGTGGGGTCCTTCATGATGCAGGTGGCTCTCTTCCTGCATCTAGAGGTGTAGATGTCTGTGATGGTGACCTGCCAGTCTGTACAATTGTTAGGGTTAAATGCATTTTATCACTTTATAGACATTTATATATCTATATAAAAATACCCTACAACAATAGTAAAATGTGTATAGTAGTGTATCATCGTTATATATTAGATATAACAGAGCAGTGTGCTATCATCACCTGGTGTGGTGAGTTGACATCATATTGCATTACATCACCTCATATCATATTGTCATCACAGTTTGGGTCCAATGAATTGACATAGACCTATACTTTTTAGACATTTTTTGGATACAAATTTCTCCACATCATGAAGGTAAACAAATAAACATCTGTGTGATGTGCTGTGCTTCTTTATGTTTTATGATCTGAGATTAATTTGACAACAAAGTGTGCCTTTAATTTTATTAAGCTTCTTTACACTGAGTGAAAAGAAAATGTAACTTTAAGACAGAAACTCTGCAGCTGTTATTGATTTTAATTTGCTGGAGGAGAAGCTGAAGATGATACAGAGGCTTGTACGTTCAGGATTTATTTGGGTTCACCTGACTCATCGTTCATCTGTGATTTCCACCTTGAGCCAAATAAAAGTTCAGAAAGTTGCCATACATGCCAAATAAGCTCTTTGTTCTTGTAGTTTCCACAGGTAACACACAAAAACAGTCCATGTTCAGTGTTCCTAAACCAGCTGCAGTCATCCAAACAATATTTGTTAAATGTTTAATATAGTGAAAACTAATTCATGCATGCTGACCGTAAATACAAAAATGACCTCTGAGTTCAATAGAAAGCCAACTCAAAAGAAAAACAACACGTCAGTTTGTGTTAACTGAGACAAACCAAGACATACTCCTATAATAGCTCTGGTTTTGAAACGTGAGTCAATTGAGATTTTGGAAACGTGAATTAGGGATTTAAGGTGGCTTCTATTTTCCAGTGAATGCTCAGTACAACAATTTTAAGTTAAACCCTTCAATTATTGAGCAGCACTCATGCTACAGGCTGCTTAGGTGTTGACGGAGGGTGTTTTTTTCTTCTTTGGCATGAAGTGGAAATTGAAATCTTGGACGTTTGTTTCTGACAGTCCTATCCAAGGAATAACCCTTTCCACTTACATGTATCTTACATATGTAATCTAAAACCCCAAGGGAGGCCCGAAGGGCCACTGAACACTTCTCATGTGCTATGAGGACTAATGGATATTATGCTGCATATGTTGTCTCATTATATAGGTCACCAAGTTTTACCAAAGTGGAGAAAGAGTGTAAAAAATCTAGTTTCAACTCATATTTTTACAAGGTTATTAGATTTGACAGCTATTGGTACAGAGAAGACTATACCATACCCATACCATACCATTTTATACATGGAATACTTAAAACAGCGACAAGGCCAACCAAAGTGCTATACGAACAAACAAACAACAGGCAACACACACACAATGAAGTACAAAAAATAGACATAAAAACATTGCAGATAATAAATATAACGACCAAACACAGATCATCTGGTGTTGAAAGCAACAGAATAGTAATGGGTGTTTAAACGGGATTTGAAAACCAAGAGGGAGGGGGCCTGTCTGACGAGCAGAGGTAACTCGTTCCAGAGTCTTGGTCCTGCTACAGAGAAAGCCCTGTCACCTCTGCGTTTAAGACGAGTTCCTGGAACTGTTAAAAGTACCTGGTCCATTAACCTCAAAGCCCGTGGTGGTGCATACAGCTGTAGCAAATCAGAGAGATAGGCGGGGGCGAGACTGTTCAGCGATTTGTAGACATATAGGATAATTTTGAACAGGATTAACATTATGTAGCTTAAAGTTAGATTAATCAGATGATTCTATTAAAAAAAGATTTTGCGAGAAGAAATTTACAGTATTGGTTTAATACTCAACTGGAGTATTTTTGTGTGGTCTCCTGTATCTGTGAGGATTTCTATACAAGAATTATGTCACAGCTCCATGTTAGATTAACCATTTGTGATGAAATAAACTTACATCATTTTGCCACTGTCTCTCATCAGTGTCTCATTGGTTTCACACCACACTGCACCAGTCAAGGACCCGCCCACTGCCAGTACCCACTCCCACTCAACCTGATTTATAGGACCAACTTGTTCATGATTCCAAGCAGACTACACCAAGGTGACAATTTTGATGTAAGCAGACAGCAGCCGTTGATTGGTCAGCGGAGCTACTACATCCCTGGATGACCCGCCCAGCAAAACTGCAAACTACATCCAAATCTCCATTTCTTCACTGATTGTGTTTATGGATAGCAGCATAAGAAATTAACACATTTGCAGAGTGATAACAGAGTGATGGTGCAACACCTGGGTTTATAAACTGTGCCAGGATAAGCTAAAGAAATTGAAGTCCGATTACAGGGTGATTAAGGACCGCAATGAGCGAAGTGGAAATGACATAATGACCTGTTACGATACCGCTCACTTTGTACTGACGATGTCACCCACAGAGCAGGGAATCAAGTCACAGTGGCACATCACCTACACCTGAGAAGAACCGATAAGACTAGAACTGAGTGGAGTCACAATTATCAATGGAAAAGTGACTATAGTAGTGAGCGATAGTGGCCCATGTCACCTGGGCTCAACTTGTCTAGACTAGAGATGTGAAGATTATCTGATTCAATATGATTCATGGATTAGTTCAAATGTTTGACATTACTCCTTTAATTGACTCTCCTGCTGAACTGTGAGGTGCTCAAGTGTTGTTTGTTTAAATCAAACCCATGTGCCTTCCTGAGCAGGTTGACGTCCAGTAACCTTCATGATGAAGACCAAGAGGCTCTCTCCAACTGCTATAATTTCTGTGTTTCATCAATACTTTTGAGTTGGGTTTATGAAAGACAGCCATTTTTGTTTTGGTGGGGTGAGTCTGAAGTCAACCTACCTCTTTTATGTCTCTGAGCCACCAAGGTATAGCCACAATAGTCTTTAAGAGAAGCTGGCATCACAGCATGTAAGAGTGACAAAATGACGACAGCAGGTCCAATAATTCTCAGTTGGGTCATCTGGACAGTTTCTTTTGGATAGAAACATTTCACCCTCCATCCGGAGGACCTTATCAGTCAGAGGAATTACAGCAAACTGTTTCCCCAACAAGCAGTAAACACCTTAAATGGACCAACCAGTTTGCTGGAGCCAAGATGGTTTCTGGGGGCTGTCCTGTCCCTCGTCGACTCCTCCCAGGCAGCCAGCCACAGCCAAAGTGGTTCAAGGCAAGAAAGTTCATGCTCAATAATCCAGGTACCAAATCCAATAATTCTCAGTCGGGTCATCTGGACAGCTCCAGCAAACTGGTTGGTCCACTTAAGGTGTTTACTGCTTGGTGGGGAAACAGTTTGCTGAAACTCATCTGAGTGATGATGCCCTCCTGATGGAGCGTGAAACGTTTCTATAAAAAAGAAACTGTCCAAATGACCAGACTGAGAATTATTGGATTTGGTACCTGGATTATTGAACATGAACTTTCTTGTCTTGATGACAGCAGGTCTTAATGACCAGCCGACTGAGGGCTTTAGAATGGCAGATGTCTCATTTTTTGCTCCATGCTAACACCACAAAGTCACATACCATGCCTCCAATGGTTCTTGATTTTACAACTCTTTCCTGTGTAGGGGTTGTTCAGCTTATGTGACCTATGTTAATTTAAGACCTCAAACAGTAAAACATCCTGTATTGTATTTTATCACTCATTGTATGTGTGGCTCCTGTTGAAAGCAAGTACTTTCCCACTAAAATAAGCAAAATAGTTTTCTTATGCTCTATAACAAACTGTACTCGAAATCAGTTACTACTCTTCAGCGCACCTAGTTCTCTGTGTTTTCATGTGAGAACAATAAAATGGTAAAGCTAAAAAAAGGAGCTTGACTCACTAACACTCTGTCAGGTTTTTGTCAGAAACCTAAGATCCAAATCAGGGACTGTGAAAAAGTAATTTAAAATAAAAGTTCTATGTGCTAGAAAACTAGCATTAAAAAAGTCCATCCTGTTTGGAGCAAGGGCTCTCGCCGATAATTGTGATAGCAAGATCTGGAGGTTTATTCCACCTGAGCAAAGACACAGTGAACAAGGGAGGAGAGTCTGTTAACAGGTGTAAACAGGACTGAAACAATCACACAAAAAACACATAGGTGAACAAAGCAACAAGAATACTACCAGTGTACATTTAGAACAAAGTGAGAATAGCTAGCTAATTTTGATGTGGTTACACCACTGCCTTATTTAGACTCTAGTCTGGGCTTAAACACCCAATGAAAGTCCCAATGTCCTACATGGAGAACTGGACAACGCTTGAAGATTAGCCATGCTTGCGAGTTTGGAGTGAGTGACAATGTCTTAATGACTTAAAGTCTCAACTCAAACCACAGAACTCAATTTTTGTGCCATGCAATGCTCTTGCCCTTCCTTTTGCTAAAGGGCAATGTCTCCAGAATCAACTATACAGACTGAGGCTATGCATAATGCACAATGCTGTATAGAACACACTCAAACTATCCATCATGCAAAAAAATACAGTCAAAGTCTTCAGCCATAATGCTTTTTGCTTCAAGTGTGATTTGAAAGATGATACTTTAATTTGCAATGTGATGAGACATGAAGGGATCATCACAAAGATTTGACAGCTCCCTCTTTATTTTCCAAGCTTTGGCAAATGTCTTTTTCTCGATTTGTATTTTACATCTGTCTTCCTGTTACTACTACTACTGTCATTCCCCCTTTATT
>JBBPBX010004723.1:4880-25488 GCA_038048925.1 Garcialebias charrua
AGGGGAACACACTGACGACACCACAGTCCATGTTCATAAAGCAGCAGTCTCCGGAAACAGAGCAGCAGTAGTCCCGATGTGGGGAGACCTAAAGAAAGTTAATTAATAACTACTCTCCATATAGCTGCCACAAAATAAAGCTTACAATGACAATTGTTTCCTTACCCGCTGGTCCTCACAACCATATACACACACACACGTACACACACATCCTCGTAGCCGGAGGGAGGGAAGAAGCCCAGCACCGCAGCGCTCTACCTATAACAACACCTTCATTTAGAGTTTCTGTCTGATATCAGCTATAGTGCAGAGAGTGACAACACCTACCCCGTGAAGGAATCAACACCGGCCCGCACCACGCTCAGTGATGGGTTGCCTTGCACGGCCAACACCCACAGCCATGCGGCAGGAGCAGGAAGACGAACAGTCTGACTGAATGCGGCAGCTGCCTATATACCACGCCCACTTTATCAACTAGACGTTCGCACCAGGAACCCATCAGCCTAATCAGGCATCTTTCTCTACTGCTACAATAATATAAAAAATTGGGGAGTGACAAACCACCAAGACCACAGGGTATCTGCAGCATCTTACTGCCTATTCGTGGATGCTTTTTATTCCAAATGAATGATGACAATTCACTATTTAGATTGGAGAAGAAAGTCCTGGTGAGGAAAACTGGTATGTTCTGAAATAAATAGAGTAATTTGGGTAATATTGCCATCTTGATCACATTGATCCTGCCCCCAAGGGATAGAGGCAAGGATGTCCATGTAGCAATGTCTTTCCTAAGTTTCACCAGAAGAGGCAGATAGTTTGCTTTATAGAGATCTTTGTGGCTGTGAGTAATCCAAATACCAAGGTATTTAAATTTGACAGAACTAATTTTGAAAGGAACTGGACCCATATGCTGCTCCTCTATTGGGGTCACAGGCATCAATTCACTTTTTTGAAGGTTAACCTTATAGCCAGATATGTTTCCAAATTTTTTAAGTAAAATAAGTAACTCAGGAATACTAGACAAGGGATCTGATATATAAAGAAGTGTATCATCAGCATATAGGGAAACCTTATGTTCAGTGTCAAACCGGTTGATACCTTTAATTTCTGTACTATTCCTCAAAGCCACTGCAAGTGGTTCAATCGCGATCGCAAATAAGAGTGGCGAGAGTGGGCATCCCTGCCTCGTACCACGTTTCAATTCAAAGTAGCTGGATAGATTACTGTTGGTACGTACAGCTGCCATTGGCATGGTATATATCAGCTTCACCCATGAGACAAATTTAGGACCGAAATTAAACATCTCTAAAGTCTTGGAGAGATAGTTCCACTCCACCCGGTCAAACGCATTCTCAGCATCCAGTGAGATTAAAATCTCATCACAGTTATGACCGGGTGGGGTTTTCATTCAATCTGACTGAAAAAAGAGCAGTATCACTTTCTGCCATGAAGCAGAGTATAGTAGCAGTAAGGCATACCATTGTATCATGTAATAGGTAAACATGGCTATAATGACAAATTCAAAAAAAGATAAAGCCAAAAACAACTGGACTTTATTTATTATCCTTTACTTTATACTTTTTTTTCCCTTTAACTTTTTTGAATTTACCATTTCCTGGATGACTGAGAATTTTCACCAGCTATTAATGACTCAGTCAGCCTGCCATAGACTCCCCACCTTCATTCTGTTTGCTGCTTGGAACCGTCAAACCAGCTACACCGCCCTGGCAAAATGCAGCTAATTTGACCATTAAAGTACATTTATTAAGCAAATGTTAGATTGAGACACACGTTTGCTATAATTTTGAGCAAACAAATAATTGTTTAGGTGCATTGCTTGTTAATTTTTGGAGAAACAAGCCGCGTTCCTCCTCCCCTTTTTCTTGCTCTGCGCACTCATGGAGCACTGAGGCAGCAAAACAATTTTTGAAATGCAGCTGATTTGACAGTCAAAGTGCATTTATTAATCAAACATTAGACTGAGACACACATTTTCTATGATTCTGAGTAAACAAATAATTATTTTTAAGTGTTAATCTTGTTATCTTGTTAAAGTCCTCCTGTGCCATTTTCAGCCCATCAATTTTTGGCACAACACCGGCCCACATTTCTGGGTTCGGCCCACATTTCGGGTTGTCAGCGGTGACGCATAATAGATGCGACTCATACGGTGAAATTACATATTTATGGATTTTTCCACTGTATTAGACAAATATGGGCTGATGTGTCATAAAGCGGAGCAACTTGTATTTATTTTATGCTGAATTTGCGCTAAGGCTTTAGCGATTCTGCTTTTTTTTTTTACATCAATGAAAGTCACATTTGTACAAGATTTAGAGCTAAATTAAAAATCAAGACACTAAAACTTTGTTAAGTATGCCAAACATTATTAAACCTTTATTTTACCAGGAAAAAATCCATTGAGATTATTAATCTCTTTTACAAGGATGTCCTGGGCTTGTCCAAAAAACCCAGCAAGTTTTAACTCCACCTTTTTTATGTGAATGTTTTCACAGTCCTCCAGTTAATTTTCTCAATACTGTAACTTCCATTTTTCCATAAACACATCATCAGGATTTTAGCAGCCTTCTCTGATTATGAACAACTTGTAACCGTAATATTCCAAATTAAATTTGAGCCCATGGCAACAAGTCATCCAACAAAACAAATGCCCTACAGAATATTTATATGGAGCCATTTAGTTCTATACAATATGGAAAAAAACTAAGCTTTTATCCATCTTCCATCCTCTTCTGCTTATATGTGGTTACCGGTAAGTCTCAGAGATGGTTTGATTTGAAGAATTAAGGCTTTTTTCCAAGCATTTCCAAGCAGTTCTCCCCAGAAACAGTCTTCAGCTCCTTCTTGGTGATCTTAAAAGACTTCCCAGTTCAGACAGGATATACTGTATAATCCCTCCAGTGTGCTCTGGGGGCTCCTGGGGGTCTCCTTCCAGAGGGACATCCCTCCAAAGTGAACTCTCAGCATCCATCCTAGTCTCATTTGCTTTTTAACGTATCTGTAAGGCCGAGCACATCACTCAGAAGTTACTTGTATTCATTATCTTCTTTTCTCTGTCATGATTCGTATCTCATGTACAATGGTGACAACTGAAATACGAATGGACCAGTAAATTGAGAGATTTGTCTTGTGAATCAGGACAACAGTAGCCCCCTCATTCCTGCAGACGAGGCCCATCTTTTGCTCCTTCCTGCTATCATTCATGAAAAAGACTCCCAGTTACTTGAGCTCTGCTCAGGCAAAGATTCATCGCAAAACCAGAGCTTTCCACCTTATACTGGTATTAGAGAATGAATGAAAATATCACTGTGAACCTTTTGTAGATAGTATTGGTTCTGCTTGGCTTTGTGGCCTGAATTCACAATACTGTAGTTCAGAGGATTTGATGCTGAACTGGTACTAACTGGCCTCTTTGAACCCTTTCAAACTGGTTGGACATCCCCCATCATTGCATCCTTTTTATAAAAGACCCAAAGGATTATTCTCAGTTAATGTGTTTTATATGAACCCCTCACTTTAACTGTGTAAACAGATAGGTAAACAGATCTCTATTGAAGTGGAGTTTGTAAATCTGCAGCCAGATGGGTCCTCAAGCTCGAGACAAAGTAGAGTTACAGTTTGCTCCTTCTTTCCAACTGCTTCCATACTGGTCCGAGATGGAGAAAGAGATGAGTGTGTAAAATGAGAATGGCTGCTGAAAGAGTGGCAAAGCTCCAGAGGAGCACGTTCTGCTCTTGCTCAAGCGCTGCCAGGTAAAAAAGCAGAACGCAGGAGGTTTGTCTTCCCACTCTTGTTGTCATGAACAGAGAAATGGGATGACGTTGTTGTTTTAGGCCACGAGAAGAAGACATTTTTTGCAGGTTTGTCGAAATGGGGAAATTAAGGCTTTTTTCCTAAAAATAAACTACATCAAAAAAGGGCGAAGAACTGACTGCAGTAATAACCAGGAGGCGTTCATGCTCTCCTTATGAGCCATAACCACAATGTTCATTTATGAGCTCCTTAATATTTAACAAACAAAAAAAATGCAGGAAAAATTATGTTAGTGTCTCTTATGTCTTTGTTTACTCTGTCTGGCCCTATCCCAGCCAGCTACGGGTGGATACTCACAGGGATGCCAAGTGGGTGAAAGGGGATTTTGGGGTGCAGAGTTTGTGTCTTCTTGCAGAATAATGACAGTACTTGTGCGTTAAGTGGCAGCACTGCATCCAAACCAAGACAGAATATTTCCCGACATGCGCTCATTCAGGGTCTGTCTTCAATTTCTGAGTTACATCAGTGCTTGGCTTGACACAATGAGAGCACAATACTGGTCTTTTAGTGCCACTGTATCAGTAAATCACTCAAAAAGACCAAAGGCAGGAAGAGCTTTTTGCGGATTACGCTCACTTTGTATTTAGAGCTGTCATCGGACTGTCGTTTATTTTTCAGTTTTACTTTGTTTTGCATCGTCAGACTCAAATCTTTGAACAGGATTTATATGACACAGAGATATGTCAAACTAATGAAGTGCAATTTTAACGGAGGCCTCACACACTCACTTATTGAAGGAAGAGAGCATGCTGGGAGATGAATTATAAACACAGCTCTTGATCGTTCATCCAACAGAGACGCTCTCTTTGGCAGGCTGGAATTTCTTTCTCCTGGTTGCACCTGACTGTGCAGAAACCTTAGGCCAAAGTAGCACTTTTTCTTTGTTCACAATAACGCATTAAAACCACCTACCATGCATTCAGGAGATACGCCTTGTGCCAAAACACTCAATACATAAGACTCATGGTGTTGTTGGACATCAAGTGCTACGAGCCGGAAAGTTGTGAAGTACGACCTAAGTAGAATGAACTTTAACTCTCCATGTTTTCCAGCAGAATATTGTTCAGAGTGTCCCACTGCCTTTGTCCGCTCTTTTTTTAAATCTATGAGGAGCACATACAGTACCTGACTGGTCACATGATGACAGGATTCAGCAGGTCTGCATGCAGCAAACTTCAATACGCTGCATTCTGTCATTTCAACAGGCATTAAGGACAACAGCAGTTTCAGTATTTGTTGCAGTGATCACACTACGTGTGCCATAATTGGATGCAACTGACCCTACCTATCTCTGGTTGTTTTCTGTGTGGCTTTTTATTATAAAACCACTGCACACCTGACCAAAATGCATGTTCTGAAAATGCTTCAACTGATGCCTCTGAAAAAAGAGTTTTTGGTACCACTTTACATTAAGGCTCCCCTTATAGATGACTAATATGTAGTTTATAGCTTTAGCATTATTGATTCCCCTATAACCACTATTTAAAACAATTAATAACGGCTTATTATGCATTAATTAAGGGTGACAGAGACAAAACTAACCAGTTTGCTGCCAAATAGTCAGTCAAATCTGTTCACCCAGTATATTTCATCTAGAGTGGTTATATCAAACATTTCAGTACTACCTTGTAAGCACAATAAGCATTTGTAAACCTATTTTTATCATATAATATTGTACTTTATCATTATAAGTATCTATAACTAATATTATGTGCTAAAGAAATTACCGTAGGTTTACAAATTCTTATTGTGCTTACAAGGTACCATAGTAACTTGGTCTAAAATGTTTAATGCAACAACTCTGAAATGATGGCAGATGTGGCTCACTATTTAGCAAGAAACTGGACAGTTTTTTCACTGTCATCCTTAATTAATACATAACAAATAACTATTAATGATTTATAAAGTGTTTATAAGGAATTAATAATATATCTATAAACTATTTATTTGCCATCTATAAGGGGAACCTTATTGTGAAGTGGCACCAAGTTTTTAGACTTTCCTGGTCGACCTAAAAGCCGTTTCTTCAGGTCTGTTGGTAAAGTAATTTACCCTGACTGGCCACTGAGTATAAAAGTTGTTGATTACATTAAAAAGATAAATCCTCTCTGAAGATTGTGACTATAAGATCTGCTTAGAGGCCTGCTGGCTGCAAGTTTAAGTGTGAGTTGTAAAAAAAAAATATTACTCTCTGATGTGTGAGTTTTCAAACTGGGCAGAAAAAGCGAAGAGACGCTAAACGTTTCAGACTGTTCAAAGTGATCTTCATTTTCCACTTGTGTGAACTTGTGATGTCATGTGTATTTTTAAAGCAAGCTGAAATCATCCTTCACAGCGGTCTTGTTTACAAGTTCATTTGCATGGGTGTGGAACGAGTTTAAAAGGTTTATTTGCCCTAAATCTCCAGCTTCTTTTGGGGTTTTTATTAATAGTTTAACCCTCTAGCAGATGCAACAGACCACAATCAGCCCTCAGCATTACGTTTAGAAGGAAAGTTAATTTTTCCAATTAAATTCTAATGAAACAGAGAGAAACATCAAAGAATAGATGGTGAGTAAGAGGATTATTCAGGGGGTTTATTGCCATATTTTGTATTTTAACTTGTTTTTATTACGAGTTAATGAGCTTAAAAGAAGAAAAATCCCTTGTTTTCTCACAAACACACACCTCTTTACAGTTTGATACTGTATAGTTCAGATACCACAGTGAGCCAAATCCGTCCAGTTTTATTGAAGTCTCAAACTGAGTTATTCCGAGCCAAGACCTCCCGGGTCAGCTAATATCTGGCTCACGTTGCCAGATATCAGTGACAACAAGGGGAGGACAGAAACAATGCATACATCATGTCTGGAATACAAACTGAAGACAAACAGACGCTGCTGCTGCACACACATTCACATTGGACACATAGTCGAGAGGGTCCAGATGTTTTATGTCTGAGCGCTCGGCTCCTGCTGAAGGAGGAGGGCTATTCTCTGGAGTTTGGGGGTCTCAGCACATCACCTTTGTTGGCATCACTGGGACAGCTCTCTGAATGAAACCCTGTAAATCACAGGTGGTTTCCTATGTGACTTCTGTTTTCTGCCTCTCAAACATGAGACGTTGTCTTCACCTCACTCAGTCAAAACGTGACACTTTGTATATAACTGGCTTTTCGCAACAGTGACAAAATGTCTAAAACAAGATAACTGCATGTTCGGGATGACTAATACTGAGCAGATCATTTCTGCCTGAGGTCAAAACTTGAACGAATCCAAACCAGATGAATCATTTTATTTAGTCTCGCTTTAGGGATGCTGTCGATGTCTTAATGTCTTGTTAGTCGTACATTTGAACCGAGGCTGACGGTATAATTTGGCTTTTCAACTGCTGCTTTTCTCTTTAAAATTGATTCAATAGTTTGGAGTTGTTTAGCTGTTGTCAGGATTACCTAATATGTACACAAAAAGTATCTTACATTGCATTTGTATTAGGTCAAAAATCACTACTAAGACACCCGGTGAGCCAAAATCAGGTCGATGCAAGTTGAAAGCAAAACATTTTCTATTGAAAAGAGCCACCAGTGTTGTTCTTCTTACCAAGAGAGAATAACAAACTTAAAGTCCAAATCTTTTACAACACATTGTATCAAACAAATGTCGCTGCTGCTGAATTGAACTTAAAGGTGCAGTCTGCAGTTTCTGTAGAACGCAGCACTTAGAAAAAATTTCAACAGGCAAAGCATTCTGATCCCTCCCCCTCAGAGCCATATATGGCTCTGCTCCCCCTTGCTCTGCTGAAATTCAAATTCAAGCTCTGTTTTTATTGGCTGGTTACAAACTCTGTTTTTATTGGCTGGTTAACGGCGGGTCACTGTGGCTTTTTAGAAATGCTTTTAGTAACACCTGGAGAAGCAAGGGGACTATAGTTTTTTCAAAGATTACTTTGTCTAACATCAGTCTGTCAGGAGATAGTGACAAAGTGAAGAAATATGTTAAAAATATATTTTTAGAAAACTTACAGACTGCACTTCAGAAACTGCAGACTGCACCTTTAAGTGCAATTTGAAATAAGAAATATAAAATATAATAAATATACTTTTTTGTGTTTATTTCATTTCTATTCAAGACACTTTGATAAGAATGACTATATATTTAATATAGGTGGATACAGAGTATCTTTGTTTACAATTTTGGTTGGTGGTGTGCCTCGTGATTTTTTCAATGAAAACACTGTGCCTTGGCTCAAAAAAGGTTGAAAAACACTGACTTAGACTACAAACATGTCTTCAAGACATAAAAATATGGATGACCCTAAATTTTCTGCTTTTGAACACAGACAAGAATGAGTTTTTAGTTTTTGAACCTGAGCATCTTGGGAATGCATTTTTCAGTCTTTCTCCCTCCTTGGATGACATTAATCTGGCCTCCAGTTCTCATGTTAAAAATCTTGGTGTTTAAAATAAAAAATCAGGACATGTCTTTTATTCCCCACATTAAAACAGTTACTAGAACCTCCTTCTTCCATCTGTGCAATATCACTAAAATTAGAACCATCATATCTAAAAATTATGCAGAAAAACTGGTTCATGCATTTGTCACATCAAGACTGGACTAGTGCAATGGTTTATTATCTGGGTGTCCAAAAACTTCTTTAAAAAGTCTTCAGTTGATCCAAAAAGCTGCTGCCAGAGTCTTAACATGAGTTAGGAGAGATCACATCGCTCCAGTTTTAGCTTCTCTCCAATGGCTCCCTGTCAAGTCCAGAATTAAAAATCTTACTTCTAACCTACAAAGCCCTCAACAACCTAGCTCCATCTTATATTACAGGTCTTATTGTTCTATATTTTTCTAATAGAAGCATGTTTTGTTACTCCTCAGGGCTACGCAGCATTATGACCATCGCTCCCAGACTGCAGGTTTACTCGTGGTCCCTATGGAGTTTCCAAAAGCAGAATGGGAGGAAGATCTTTTAGTTGTCAGGCTCCTCTCATGTGGAACCAACTTCCAGTTTCTGTTCGTGAGGCTGACACATTGTCCAGTTTTAAGACTGGATTTAAGACTTTCCTTTTTGATAAATCCTATAATTAGTGTTGGCTTGTTATGCTGCTATAGGCTTAGACTACTACAAACTGACCTCATTTCCTTAAATTAATTGTTAAAATTGAATAGTTTTCATTTGATATATTATTTCTATCTTAACATGCGATTCTTGACCTGCCATTGTGTATCTGTTCCTACCAAACCCAGCCGGTTGAAGCAGATGTCCATTTGTCATGAGCCTGGTTCTGCTAAAGGTTTCTTCCTCATTAGGTGGATTTTCCTTTCCACTGTCACCTTCATGCTTGCTCAAGATGAGAGTCTGTGATGGAGTTAAATTCAAAGCAGTCTGCTCCTCAGATAATTCATGTAAAAATATTATTTTATATATGAATGTTTCTGTTCAGTGCCCTCAGATGACTTCTGTTGTGACTTGGCGCTGTATAAATAAACTGAACTGGATTGAATCATTCGGGTGCTTTGAGTATTGTGGCAAATAAACAATAACATTTCTCGAAATAAAATGTAAAGCTATAAAGCTAAAACAGTCAGAACAAAAGCAGCACAAATGTCTGTCAGGAAGAAATGATCAGGCATTACTTTGAAAAGATTTCTATTTGACGTCAATGACATCATAGTGTTCTGTAAAAATACACGTTTGGACATCTCCCAGCCCCTGAACTGAGGAACAGAAGGTGAGCTTGATGTAAAATTTAAGTTGAAAGACTTGCAGTGGAATTCAACCACAAGGAGGTAATTTGCTTTATTGTGGCTGAAACAGAAGCAATAAAGCTCCAAACATTGAGTTTTATTCATTGTGGTCTATTATAATGTGGTAAAGTAATGGAATCTGAGAAAATGGTGACAAAAGTGCATTTAAATAGCAGAAGTGCAGCCTTTGGTGGGGCCCAGAGTTCGGCCTCTCTGTGTGTACTGAACGTGGGGTGAGGGTTTGAATGAAACGTCGAACAGCAAAGAACAGATGCATAATTGAAATGGCGCATCGCCGCTGCCGCCGTGCACACGGCTGTTTGATTGATACTGTTTTTGAATACTCCTGTCCTCTCACGCTCATGGGGGGTTTACCTGGGGGCAGACCAGGGGGGAGTGGGAAAGGTGCTTCAGTGGCTCATCTGGGTTTTGGAGGGAAATTGGTGTCATCCATCACACAGCGCATTTAACAAATGCTAACGCAGGCCTGACCAACAAAGGATTCGTATCTGAGGCAGCGAAGTGGGAAACGTGTTAGGTGCTGAGGGTCTATCAATCAGCCAGCCAGCCCCTTTATTTAACAAGCGAGGGCCACAGACCCCCAGGGCCTCACTCCATGTTCTGGCTGGTTGGCCATGAGGTTGGCCAGTAAAAAAGAAGAATAAATGGGAGAAGAGAGAGCACAAGAAAGAGGTGCATGAAAGGGATAGAGGGTGCAGAAAGGTTTGGACCATGCTGCGCAGGCGTGCTTCATCTTCTCAGTGCAAGGGCCTGGAACTGCTGCTTGATGGGATTTTCAGCCCTGTGGCCTCTGCCATCCTAGCATCCATCTGGAGGGCTGCCGTGTGCGCAGCAGAGAGCCAGCCACTTGGCCACACGGCCATAAAGAAGAACCCGGAGGCCAGGCAGTGCCACTGATCTGAGGCTCGCAGCTCTGATCGGTGGACAGGCTGAGCAGCGCATGTTCCTGTCGGGGACACAGAGAACTCCCCGAGACACTGCAGGCTCCGGTGAACAGAAGACACACTCCGAGGGGAAGCCCACATCCCACCACCGACTCCTTCACAGCCTGGAATGCTGGAACAGAAAAACAAAGCTGAGCACTGGTGATGCCATGAAGGAGAAACTCACGCTGTATCATTTTTTTTTTTTTTACATGTCAGTCAATCTGAAATCAAACGGGCTTCCAGCATAGGACCTTTATTGTTCAACGCGTTTTATTCCAACTTTGATTGTCTCCCGCTTCCAAAAGAAAAGTCGAGAGCGGAGAGATAAAGTTTTTGCCTTTGTCTTTGTTTGTATGTTTGTAGCATTAGCAAAATACTCAACTAATTTTCATTCAACCTTTATTTATACAGGTTAATCCCATTGAGTCTCAGGGAGACCTGATTTTAATGAACAACAAAGACAACAGTAGACAATCAAACAGGTTGCATACAAATTGAGAATAACAACAACAAAAAAAACTGTTCGGTTGTAAGACGATGTAGAAAACTAAATGGAGGAACATGTCTGCATTGGATTTTCTCTGAAAATAGTTGTATTAAATAATCTTTCAGAAATTAATCTGAGGGTTGTAATAATATATAAGCACTTAGTCAGTTTACTGATTTTACCTATACTTAGATGTAAATTTGAGCAGATTTTATCTTACACAAAATTATCCAATTTCACGGGTTCTCACTTTTTCAGTTTAATATCAATAAGTTCTGTGACTTGGAGGGATGCAGTTGACAAGAAACGTTATTATATTTGACCTACCAAAGATAGAATCATTTAATAACAAATCATAAAATTACATCACAACATATTTACAGATTGGATCGATCAGAATTTCCTAACTGTAGACAGACTTAAAATTAAAACAACAGAACACAAGTAATAGCTGGCATATTTACTTATTCTGCAGGCATTTAGCTTAATTTCACTGGCTTAAATAAGAAGAAAGTTTCAGAGTTGGAAGATGAAAGATGGAGGGAGTTAAAGGGAAATATTTTGATATAAGTTTAACCAGAAAAGGCACATCCTCTGGTCGGTTCGGCTGGACTTCCGTACCGTGATGAACAACGACATTTTGCCTTTGTGAAGATTTTCTTGTCTCGACTCTGGTAAATTAGTCAAGCCATACGCGCACGTCCTGCGGCGTTTTACAGGCGACACACGTCCATCTTGCCACGGTCTCGTGAGGCCCGCTTCTGCCTCACAAGCCGTTTTCGCACTGCACGGCCCTCCCCGGCTCTCCCCGGCTCCACCCTGGTTCTAACCCGGGTTCGGCATGTTCGCATTCTCCTTTTCCGCCCGGGATCCGCCCTAGTTTTGGAACTATCTCCACCGTGGTTCTTATTGGGCCGGCCCCACGGACCCAGTTTGACGTCATGTTGCTCACATTTGATTCGTTGTTTGCAGCAGGGGCGGGACTCATTCAAACAACAACCTCAGCCAGCGCGAGCTGATTTCATTAATATTTAACTACAGAAACCCCTAAAATAATTGTTAGCTGAATTAGTGTTTCTGAGTTAAATTTTTGTTAATGACTGATTACAATTCAGCTTATGTTAGGACGTAAATAACACGAAGCGCGCACCCATTTCTGCCTTTCCGCGCGACCTGAATGTCATTAAAATATAACTAATATTGTCTAACTCTTGCGCGCAGCCAGGGTTTTAAAATATAACTAATAATCTCTAACTTCTACGTGCAGCTAGAATGTTAAGAGGAGTGTTTGGTATATAGGTAAAGTGGACACCTTAAAAACCAGTCTGCCGCTGTAGCTCAAAGAGATTGTCACTGCTCTTACACTCTTTTATCTTGACCAGAGGAAGCGGGTTCGCTTCCCACCTGGTACGAAGTAATTTTACTTTTTTTTTATTGGAGTAAATAAAAAGGAGTTTGTTTGGTTAACACAACTCCTTTTTATTTACTCCAATAAAAAAAAAGTAAAATTACTTCGTACCAGGTGGGAAGCGAACCCGCTTCCTCGGGTCAAGATAAAAGAGTGTAAGAGCAGTGACGATCTCTTTGAGCTACAGCAGCAGACTGGTTTTTTAGGTGTCCACTTTACCTATATAGCAAACACTCCTCTTAACATTCTAGCTGCACGTAGAAGTTAGAGATTATTAGTTATATTTTAAAACCCTGGCTGCGCGCAAGAGTTAGACAATATTAGTTATATTTTAATGACATTCAGGTCGCGCGGAAAGGCGGAAATGGGTGCGCGCTTCGTGTTATTTACGTTCTAACATAAGCTGATACATAAGCTGATTTGTAATCAGTTATTAACAAAAATTAAACTCAGAAAAACTAATATATATATTCAGCTAACAAATATTTTTTTAGGGGTGTCCTCTCTTAAAACACTGTAAGCGCGCACACAAGAACACTCCACCCACGTCAAGTGAACACCCCACCCACTTCAAGAGAACACCCCACCCACTTCAAGGCTTGCTCTCCGGACAGTGCGTAATGAACGGCGGCGGGCCAGGGCTGGCTCTGGGCCAACAAGAGACGAGCCGGACTGGGGAGGGCCGTGCAATGCGAAAACGGCTACAGAGTAATGACCTCAGCTCCGGTTTGGTTTTCAAGATAACAACTTCCAGAAAGAGTTCACAGCTTGGAGCTGTGACACTCGAATGGTTTACAGCTGACGTGCTGTTTAAACCTTGCTGAAGACGCGGACCCTTGACTCTTGGTCGGACGTCCACAGTTTCAAAGAGAAAGTTTCACATCCCAACTTCCTCGAGAACTCCCAAAAATTCCAGCAAAAGCTTAGAACTTTTTTAGAAAGGATCTGAGATCAGTGACTTGTTCTTCTCCGATTGGTTCAGACGAACCAGTGGAAGGAGTTAGAGTGCATGAAGGTCACTCGGATAGAAGATAGTGCGTCAGAAGACTGGCAGGTGTCAAAAACAGAGAATCTGTTTTGAGCGTAGAGGGATTTGTTTTCAGAAAAAGGAGACAGGCGACAAGTTTAGTCTAAAGACGTGATCATAGTGTCTCTAAACATTTCACACAAATACTAACAGATTATTCAGACTTGTTCTTCAACTTTTAGACATAGAAAAAATATAGCAACTTAGTAAGATCATTCACATATTAAGAATATACTGTTCATATGAATAACAACAGGTGATACTTGGATTCATCATATGAAGAAGTGATCAACATTCTAACAGTATAAACCATGATCAATACAGTATATTGAAGTGATTGTGTTGATTAATTCTGAATTAACACAAATTAAAGAAAGTCTCTTCTGATTTGTGTCTCTTGATTCAAAATAAATGTAAATAAAATAGTGTCCACTCGTCTTCTTGAGGGCCTCAGAAAAGTGTACTACTAAGAGTTTTAGACACGGGGTTGTATCACTACAGGGTTGATATCTGATGTGAATAACTTTTGGAGTCAACTCCATTCAAGATGGCCACCACAGCTCTGGAATGTCAGCAAACATAAAAATGTCTAAAACTCTGATTTACACATAGCTGTGTTGAAAACTTTTCCAGTACTTTTATCAAACAATTATTTTAATATTTTTTTTACTTTTAAGCAAAATACGCATAGACCACTGGACAGATTTCAGTAAAACTTTCAAAATAATCATTTTTTTTTTTGAATCCCCCAAATTTAAAATGGCAGCCAAAATTAATCAACATTAGCCAGAACAAAAATGACTTTATAGCTCAGTCAAGTTTACAGATCTTAAGCTACAACTTGCTGCTGTGGTGTCTGAAGACACACATTGAGTGTGCTACACATTGCACAACAGTTTTACTTAAAACTTTGCTACTAACTCTTTCCAGTAACCCAGAATATCTGTTAGCAAAATATCTCATGAAACACAGGATGGATTTTTGTGAAACTCCCAAACAAGTAT
Organism: Garcialebias charrua; assembly: GCA_038048925.1. Lineage (NCBI taxonomy): Eukaryota > Metazoa > Chordata > Actinopteri > Cyprinodontiformes > Rivulidae > Garcialebias > Garcialebias charrua. The sequence goes on from JBBPBX010004723.1 coordinate 19,317, forward strand.
ACAGTATATAAAATATACATTTACAACCAGTTAATTGTTGAAATTAAACCCACAGCTAACACAAAAGTGACTATAAATCTGTTGATTTAAATTATAATGAAACAGATTTGGTGCAGGAGTAGCTGAGAGTCGTCCTCAACACATCTTCAAGAGCGAACAGTTCATGCAAGATCTCCTTAAATTGCATGAGATTAGAGCGTATTGTCATTTACTCATGGTTTTAGATTAACACTGTAGCACAGAAGAATGTGGGTCAGTGGGTGATATGCATTCATTCACAGAATGCCAGGCCATTAGTTTAAAAAGCATTAGCAGTGAAAATGAAAATGTGCAAAGAGTGTAAATTGGGTCATAATCAAAACCGCGTATGGATCAACACTTCTCTTTGCATGTTTAATAAGGAACTCAATCTATTACAGCCAAGCAGTTCAGTTCAATGCCTCCACAGTACAGCATCCAGGACAACAATATCAGAGATACATAATTGAAAATCAAATTCAAATATGCAAATACAATCATTACAGCCTCTCATTATAGGATCCAAGTTATGTTGGCCCCAGGGCAGCAAATAATGGATAGTTGTGGAGAGCCGAGTTGCCGTGCACTTCATACATGCCTGAGATGCAACCTGAAATAACTCACACAGCATGAGTGCGGGAAGTCAGGACTAAAAATGTTTTGTTACTCCTCAGGGCTACGCAGCATTATTACCATGTATTTCTTTCACTGCCGGTGACTGTAAATCCAGTGAGTGTGGCCTTATTGTGGGTAAGGTGGGCAGACGGCAGACTGTATAAATAAACAGAGTGTGTCTGAGGGCAGAGCTGTGGCCCCCACCTGCCCACTATCAATCAATATTACAGCAGCCACTGGCAGCCCAATCACCCTTTTATAGGCCTCTGAAATGATCAAACATCTGCTCATAACCATGCTTTATATACAGATGGATCGCACGTCTAATATCAAATTCTACAGACGCACGGAGCCAGAGAAATACATTTTTATTCAATTTAAGGCCTAGCATTCTTTTAAGGTATGCATGTCGCCCGCCATTGTTTATGTCAAAGTTTTAAACTAATATTAAACTAATATAATCTGATAATGGGAATGACAGACAGAACAATTTTAGCCAAACATTGAAAACAATGTGTGCATTTGTATTTCACCCATTTTTGTGTGAAATACATAGCATATTTTTATTTTAGCATTTCCCTTAGTTCATCTTATTACTGTTTTTCTTTTACATTTTATACTTTTGTTGGATGCAACTGGGACCCTGTGTACACAGTTTTGTTCCACCACATGTACCACATGTGGTGCGGATGACAAATAAAGAAACTGATGCAACGTTGTAAAAACCAGTGGTTGTGTTGTGAAGGACTTTCAACTCAAGCACATGACATTTTAGCTCAAATGATCTGTTATAGCCATTTCCGTTGCCTTGCTGTAGCCTCTCAGATTAAAGCTGCTTCCAGATGTTAATAAGTTATAGAAGTACATCTGGTGATTCTTCTCCATACATTTCATTAAACTTAGTCCATTGGTTTATGAGATATTTAGCTAACAGACACACGAACACATGCCCACATAAACACACACAGACAAAAACATTGTTGCCCCCCCTTTTGCCTTTTCAGTGCAGGATGGGTGGTGGTGGAGGGAGTGGTACAAAAGCTTCTGAGGAAGATCTCATCAATAATTAAACCGGTGCCATTTGATTCTCCTCCAGCCCTGAAGCTTTGGCTTGTGTGAGCTTGAACTCCACTCCATTTACCGTCACCTGATTGGTTGCTCGCTGTTTAAAAAAAAAAAAAAAGTCAGCCATCTTGAGGGAAGTTCAGTGATAAAAGTTGAGGCCAGTAGCTAGTTTGGCAGCTGTAGTGGACAAAGGTCGCAGGGGCCTGGTCCATCGGGAGAAGGAACGAACACAAGCGGTCCAAGGTTAATGGTGGCTTGGAACAAAATGGATTCAGTGCCAGGGGCGTGCTGACAGGTGATTTGACACGAATGAAGGTGGGCCATCAATCTCCCGTTGGCCCGCCTGACCTTTCCCTCACATTCGTAGCAGCTAGGGGGCGCTAGGTGTCACGATGCTCTGACCTGTGCAGGTCTCCAGATAGCCCACCTGCCGTCTGCCTAAAACTCCCCCCGCGGCTGAAAGAGACTCCTGTCTCTTCACGCCTGGCTGGAATAATGAAACTGTGATTGGAAGATAGTGAAGTGTGACAGGCAGCAGTCGTAGACTCAAAGTCTTCGAGCCAAATGCAAAGCTCTCGCTCCAGGTTTCCTTTTAGAGCCCCCTCTTCTCTTCAACTGCTCTGACAGTTTAATGGTGCGAAAATGATAATCTGGAAGCTAATCTTCAGCGCGCCTTCATACTTTCTGCTCCTGTACTGCAGAATGAAAAGCTTTAGTAGCTCACTCAGCCTGAGGAGAACTACCTGGTGGTGCATGCTGGGACAGAGCACTGCTCGTTGTGTCTCTTTTGTATGCATGTGTGTACACCGCCACCCACTCCCCAAACAAAGTCCACCCAAGGCAGATTCTGCCTCACGTTTAAAACCTGACATAAATTCCTGGTCACAAATCCCCCAGGGACAGGTGGGCTTGAAGGCACAAAAGCAAATATTTCCGTTCCCGATCGTGGCCAATCCCTTTAAACGTCCACACCCGCTGACCGACCGCCCTCCTCTGAACTTAGCCCAGCACCGCCAGCCAGCCATTTGTCACAAAGTAATTATAGAATTATCGATTGGCAAGCAATTAACACCTTTCTTCTCTTTTTCCACTCGCCTCCCCCACCTCATCACCTCCATCCTTTAATTTGAACTCTAAGAAGAAAAAAAAAAAAGAAGTGGGGTGTGGGGGAAGAGCTGTTGCACTTACACTTTTAATCTCGGTGGCGTTTTCTTGTTGTCCTCAAACTAATTGGACGACGGAGACCAGAAAGCTTTTCTTTCCTCTCTTATTTTCCCTCTTTGACCCATCTTTAACAGTCAACGAATGGCCAGCCAGTCCATTCACGATGACATGAATGAACATGCCATTAAAGTAGCTCATGTCAATTGACGCAGGGTTCCACAAACCATTTATAAACAGTGAACATCTCACTTGTTGCAGATGGCTTTTTGAATGACCTCAGTGTGGAGGAATTGGACAATTTAATGACTATTCTGAGTGTGACAAGACTGAAGACGATCACTGACGTCTTAAAACAACTCCCACCATTTTTGTGATGACTTTTTTTGAATAGCTGTGGTGGCCATCTTTAATTGAAATAATTCCGAGTGTTTAGGTATTTATCCATTGATTACCGTATTTTCCGCCGTACTTGTTGCACTGCCTTATAAGTCGCATCAGTTCAAATATGTCTAAAACAGTGGTAAATCCATAAACATGTTGCTTTGCTGTATACATCACATCTGTTATGCCTCACCGCTGATGTGTCGCGTTTGTTACGCGTCATCGCTGACAACCCGGAAATGTGGGCCGAACCCAGAAATGTGGGCCGAACCCAGAAATGTGGGCCAAACCCAGAAATGTGGGCCGATGTTGTGCTAAAAATCGATGGGCTGCAAAATGGCGGGAGCGTGCACGGGAGGACATTAACAAGAATTTAACAAGATTAACACTTCAAAACAATTATTTGTTTGCTTGAAATTATAGTAAATGTGTGTTTCAGTCTATAGTTTGCTTAATAAATGCACTTTGACGGTCAAATCAGCTGTATTTCAAAATCCGATACGTGGAAGTTAACTCGTGCACGCAACGAGTCACAGTGCAAATTTAATAAAATAAACACCTAAAAACAATTATTTGTTTGTTTGAAATTATAGTAAAAGTGTGCCTCCGTGTAACATTTGCTTAATAATTTCACTTGGTCAAATCAGCAGAATTAAAAAACAAATAGTTTTGCTGCCTTTGTGGTGCTGCGAGCGCACAAAGGGAGGAAAAAGGAGGAGGAACATGGCTCGTTTCTTTGAAATTTCACAAGAAAAGCACCTAAACAATTATTTGTTTGCTCAAAATTATAGCAGTTTAACATTTGCTTAATAAAGGCACTTTAATGGTCAAGTTAGCTACATTTTTGCCGGGGCTGTGCAGCTGGTTTGACAGTGAGTCCAAGCAGCGAGCAGAATGAAGGTGGGGAGGCTATGGCAGGTCGATTGAGTCACTAATAGCTGGTGACGATTCTTAGTCATCCAGGACATGGTAAATTCAAAAAAGTTCAAGCAAAAAAAAAAAAACCCCCACAAAAGTATAAAGTAAAGTATAATAAATAAAGTCCAGTTGTTTCTGTCTTGAACTTTTTTGAATGTGTCCTTATGGCCACTTTTATCTATTACAGGATACAACAGCATGCCATACTACCATTACTACTCTGCTGCCATCAAGTGGCTGAAAGTGATACTGCTCAAAATTATTTTCAGTCAGAATGAATGAAAACGGTCATATCTCAGCCAAAAAATGATTTATAAATATGGGGAAAAAAATCCATAAATATGTTGCTTCGGCCTATAAGCTGCAGGGCTTGTAAATTATGAAAGAAACAAAACAAAAAAATCAACCAAAAAAAAACAACCTGTGACTTGTAGGCCGAAAAATACAGTACTTACTAGAAGGTAAAAAAAAAAAAAGCCCACATCTGTTCAATGGTTCATGAGTGAACAGTTGATGCCAGGTTTAAAGCAAAGATCTTGTGCAATGAGAAGCACTTCATTTTTTATTTTATTTTTTATATTTGCTATATAAATTTGGATTTCTATATTATTCAGCATGAACTTTGATGTTTTGAACCACTTTGGCTATGGCTGCCTCAGAGGAGTTGACAGGGGAGAGGGCGGGCCCCAGAAACCATCTTATCACCAGCAAACGGCCCATGTCAGTGTGTTACTTGCAGGACTGAGTTTGTTTGTGGCTCTTCAGACTGATGAAGTTCTTTGGATGAAGGACGAAATGTCTCAACAAAAACAAACTGTCCAGATGACCTGACTGGACTTCGTTGGATTTTTTTTTAAAGCCTGGATTATTGAGCATGAACTTTGACACTTCTTCAAGTATATTTTTTGATTGACTCTCACTTATAACCAGTCTGAATTTTAGCGCAATATTTATAAAACTATCGGAATCATTGCTATTTTTGTGTTTTGTATATTCAGTTGGCTGTGGCAGCCATCTTCAAACTATTTCTCCAAACTGAGGTTGTTCAAAGAGCAATCTACACCAGGTAAGGTAATACATGTTGAGAATTTTTACAATAAACATTTAACTATTCGTTAAACTCTATTTGAGGAAAAGCAGTTTCCATCTTCTGTGTCAATAGAGCTCATATTTTGGCAGCAACATCACTGTTGCTGAAAAATACCAAGCAGGCAGACTTTCCTTTTCATCTTTGGCAGCCTTTACTCTAACATCTTCTCCGTGCCCTGTTTCCAGCTGCCACTGGTGGAGGTGGTTCAGATATATGTGAGGGAGGACATCGTTAGACCCTGTGGTTGCCAGGTGTCTGAGTCAAGATGGATGTCATGGAACATCACTGTAACAACATATGGACTGTGACAGAGGAGCTAATTCCTCTTTTATTTCTATTTATTTGACTTCTTCTACCTGTAGCTCTCTCTTTCTGAAGATGTAGCTTCTAAATTGTATTTGTCACATTAAAGGGTTTGATGTTTTTCCACAGATTTATTTAAATACCAAGGATTGCATTTATTTGTGCCTAAAATGATAAATAATCTGTACTTCTATAAACTGGGCCACTGCTCTACTTTTTGTGCTCCCATAAATTAGCCTAATATTAGGTCTGAATTATTAAATGGAAAGGAACATTTCTAATTTAGGGTTCTACACGGAAAAATTTAAAAACACAGACAATTTAATTTTCTTTTGCCATTACAAACTGTGGGGTGGGGGTGGGATACAGGTATAAAATTATCTGAATTACCGGAACACTTCATACTAACACATTATTACGGTACCTCATTGATGGAAACAAATAATAAACAGACGTTAAAATAATTTTGATCAAACTAATATGCTTCCATTTTTTCTTTTAATTTCTTTAAATTGTTTGCAATAAATCTCGCCATACTTTAAGTATTGCTATGTTAGTGTTAATCCCTTTCAAGTGAGGGGTATAATGACTTTAGGTTTTTGTAACTTTAGTATATTT
>JBBPBX010004723.1:26639-40427 GCA_038048925.1 Garcialebias charrua
TTTTAGCAGCAAACCACCTAAGAGGTACAGGAGGGGCAATCTGACGGCTACGAATGGGGATGATAACAAATGATAAGGGCCATTTAATGGTTGATGACATCCGAAGCAAGTGGCTTTTAGCTAGTATGTTGTTTCTTTTATCTTGAACAACTTAGTTTTAGCTCATTCAACAAATGTTAGCCAATAGAAACCAGCTCAGCAAAAAATGCAGAATCTTCAGTTTTATTTCTGCATCAATAAAAAAATGAAACAATGGAGCTGAACAGTCTGCATTTTAAATATAAATTACCGGTAGGAACTAGGCAGGACCAGTCAACGCGAACAAAAACACTATACTATTGACATTTTATTAATACTTTGAATGCAGCACATTCATTTTCACTCAAGTGTTTGTTTTCTGCCTAAAGACAGCACCTACTTAATGAGTGACATTAATTTGACAGCAATTTAAGAACAATTTAAAACCATTTAGGGACCTTTATTTTTTGTGCTAATCAATGAGTCCCCTCAGGATGTTTAAAAGACACGTGCAGTAATATTTCTTTATGAAAAAAATAAAAGTGATATTGACCCATTTTTCTTCCCTGCAGCGCCTTTTTATTCTGTCAAAGAGTTCACCCAGGAGACTGACTGCTGCGGCCATTTGCTCACAACAGTTTTCTTGCTACATCTGCATCGGAGATTAGTTGCACATTTGCATTCGTTTCTATGCGAATTAGCAATATTTGGAAGTAACAGTTACTGTCATTCTCATTTTCTAATATGATGCTGATAATAGAAAAACTTCTGGAAATTTCTTAATAACTTAACTGGCTTGTCTCAGTTTTATACAGGCTACATATTGTAGTTTGTACTTATACACTGATTTTAATTTGTTAAGCTTACTCCACCAAAGCTACAATTGTTACTATTTTTACATTAATCAAAGGTAAACATATAATGTGCAGCAACAGACACATGAATATTTCTCACAGCAGTCTTTAGCAGCAGCTTTTAGTGTTGTGAGATATATTTGCATCTTTCCTCTTTTGGATTTGAAGCTGACAAAACCAGTTTAAATCATTCTTATCATAATTATGATCGTCATATCTTTGAAACAAGCACCTTTGATTACAGTCTACTGAAGTTCAAGGAGAATAAAATGGAGCGAAATGAAGACTGATTACATTCATCAGGTGAACACAAAACCTAAATTCACATGGCTGCTGATTGCCTCGTGTCTGAAAGGTGTTTGCCTAAAATAAATCAGTTCTATGTTTGGTGCAAAGCCCCACAGAGGCCAGAACAAAATAATCTGCTGCTGGTTGAAGTTGTATTAACCCATGAAGATCAAGAAAGGTCAGTACTCTGACTATCCATATCATGCAATGATGAACTGTTTTTACAGCAGGCCTTTTGATGAACAGATTATTAGTTTGTTAGTCCTGTTGCTCACTGGGAGCACGACGTTGCATATGATTGTGGTGTCTGGGATTTTTATGTGAATAGATTCTTCACCCAAAATCGACACCCAACTTGGAAAACCAGGGTGTACATTATTTTAGTTTGACTATGACCCCTTTACCGGTCCAGGCCCAGCTGGACCCACCAGGAGCAGAAGGCTCCTACATGGCACAGTTCTTAACAAACAAAAAAACCCACACACCCATTTTATAATATTTGTGGTCAGTTGAACAATCCGCATTAAAAGGTGGCAGTCAAGGTCAAGGTTCTTTATTGTCATTTGCATCAAAGTAGTACATGAGGTGGAACAAAATTATACACAGAATCCCAGTTACATCTGTAAAAGAATCTAAAGGCCGTTTGTGTAATTAAACACAAACGAGGTCAGTTTACTGACTTACCTATAGTTTTAGGTGCGCATCGCTGAGCAGACTTTTATCTGCACAAACATGCCACCAATTCACGGGGTCTCAACTTTTTCAGAATAAATCAATAAATCTGACGATGTGATTAGCCAGAAATGTAATTTCACAGGAGACTTCAATTTATATTGGTCTACCAGAAAATAGACCTTTTATTGAAACTATCACAAGAATTACATTAAACATTTGTATCGATATTAGCTCTGATTTAAATAACTACGTTGACAAGAATTCAAATTAAAACAAACAGACAATTTAAACTTAACTGTTGGCACATTACTTGACAGATTAAATGCTTATGAAAAATAAGAAATAGGAGGAAGGAGTACTGGAAGCTAAGTTAAGCTAAAGTTAATTATTTTGAAAACAACCAGGGTGGCAAGCTTTCCCATACGGATCTTAGCTGTACTTCCGACACGTGCAGCATACAAACGCCTCTTTACCTGGTGACGAGACGTCTTGCGAGGTGAGGACTGAGAAGTTTGTGGACACTAACGGACTGTGTTGTCCAGTGAACGTCCAGATGACTTCGTGCGTGTATGACTGGATCAGACGAGCGGGAGCACGCTTTCACCGGCAGGAACAGGCCCCAATCGCACTGGCTGAACTTTCAAAATAAAACTTTAGAAAACAAATTCTTCCAGAAGATGAGTGACGAGTTACAGTAAGCTTTACTGTAACTCCAGCTGAGACGTGGGTCGATTTGACACAATGACCGGGCCGTCTCCAGCTTTTCCCAGAGGAGAGAAACCAGTTGTCATTTAGTTCTCTTCCAAACACTAACGAAAATGCAGGAAGTGCCCATTTATAGGGGAGGTGGGGACTGACCCACCTCCTTAACGGCTACAGGCTGGTTAACAAAATAAAAGATGGAAGTATGATCCCATAGGCAGAAAGTCTCTTGACGGACAACAGGAAAACTGTTTACATAAACAGCCAGGTGGCCTGCTTGTGAGCACAGAGAATATTATGGCTAACTTCATAGACAACACAAAAGAAGCTGCAAGTTAAACGTTTACTCTGACCTTGTGCTTTAGATTCAAAGACTGCTTGTTCTGCAGAAATAAACCAGCAGAAGGGTCAAAGTCATGCAAGTAACAGATCATCATTGAAATGACAAAAATACTGTTTGATCAATTCTGAATTAACACACATTAAAGAGAAAGTTCAATCTGATTAATTAGTGTCCATTAATTCAAAATAATTGTAACAAAATATAGTGTCCACTTGTCTCCTTGAGCTCCAAGCAAGTGTAACACTGAGAGTTTCAGAGAGGTGTGAACCCTAAAATATCAAAGACGAGGTGTATCACTACACATCCAACAATAGCAAAAAATATTAAATGTAAAAAGAAACAGTACATAACGATCTAAGATATAAACTAAGATACTGTATATGCTAAACAAACACCACATGGTAAGATCCAAGACATACTCTACTCACTAATAGTGCAAAACAATACACTGAACCACAGAAACACGAACACGAGTCTTTGTGGGTGGATGAGTACAAATGAATGAACACAGCAGCATAAAATAATCAGCAGAATAAAATCAGCAGCAGGGATAATCAGCGGCACATATCAACAATCAAAATTGCATGACAGTGATTTTGATTTTATTTTATCAAACATCTAATGACTTTTTAATACAGCTTTTTATACAAATTATACAATAAACAACATGAGCAAGTATAGCACGAGAACACTTTTCTATTCAGCCCATGTATTTTTTTTAATGCAAGTAATGCAGTAGTTGCTTCGTCTGCTTTACAGTGTCCAGTCACTGAAATAAGGAGTGCAGGGTTATACATAAGTTGCCATCTTGTTGATGGACATGCATTTTTAAAACTTCTTTTAGCTAACTATGAATGCTGGTTTATAATAAGTCTGGTCAGCAGCCACAAAATTGGCTTCAGACAACCACAATAGTTATTTGCTGTGCATCCTTTAAGACATAACTTTCAAGGTGACTAATTTCACTAAGTAGACAGTCTTTATGGATTACCCATTAGTTCCCTTTATCAGTCAGGTCCACTCGGTGCAACACTATTGCTATGGGAATTGCACCCCGCGCGATTACCTGAAGGAATACATTCACGCCTTTACAGCAGAGTACCCTCTGGGTACTTAAGACGCTAGCGCCCATCCATTGGTCTCTTTTTGCCCTTCACCTCGCTTAAACCTGAACTTAGTGGGACTTCTCTGTAGACACATCGCTCGTTAGAGGTGAGCTCGCTCCCTACGCTGAGCGTACAGAGAAATTTCCTGCGTATTGCTGGGCTGGCGAAAGCTAGTCCAGCGCCTTTTTCTTTAACCTTGAAGTTTTCTTCTCTCTCCGCAGCTGCTTTGCTCGACGGCGCTAACTGCGTCACATCGCTACCCTGCTAACGAGTAGCAGGCTAGCCAGTGAAAGCGACGCAATGGAAGAGACGTCTCGGACAATGATTTTAAGACAACTTGCTCTTTTCTTCTCGGCCATGGCTCCCGAGAAAGGAAAGCGAAAACCCAGAATTCCAAAAAAGCAGTGCTGGGCAGCGCTAATCCAAAAATTAGTTCAGCTATTTCTAAAGCACTTATTGATTTATTTAGGTCCACAATTTCAAAAGCACTTATGTATTACCAATGCTAGCGGACGCTAATGCTAACACGCTAACCGCCATTTTGAAGAGGGCAACTGGCGAAATGATTTCTTTAATCCAGCAGATTTGACCATTTGAGCCGGTTGGGCTCGGAGGGGCCTTGTGCTATAAAGTCACTGACTTTGTGGCGCAAGGTTTTTCTGGGCTTGACCGGTTCAAATGGTCAAAAAAGAATTGTTTCGCCAGATGCCCTCTTCAAAATGGCAGCCGCCATTTTGGGGAGGACAAATGTCGAAATAGTTTTTTTTAATCCAGCATATTTGACCATTTGAACCAGTTAAGCTCAGAAAAACCTTGTGCTATAAAGTCAGATAAGAAATATATTTTTTCTCAGCAAAGAAACAATTGTTTTACCGTGTTTTCATGGAAAGTCCTTCTCTTCTGTGGCCGTCGCGGCCGCCATTTTGAAGAGGGCAGTGGAGAAATACTTTTAAAAATCCAGACGCGTCGCGTAGGCCGCTGAGAAACATCCATAAGTTCACCCTCCATGTTAAAAACTCTTCGTCTGACTCTTCGAAAACAAGCAATAAGGCTGCAGAGTAACACACTGGCTGCTAACTGAGAGCGCTCGCTCTAGTAAAGAGACTGAGGGGACGCTTTTTTGTCACGGACCACATCCGGCGCTGACAGGATATGGTCTGTTAGCAGTCGTCCGGGGCTCTAAATAAGTTTTTTCGGTTTTACTGATAGATAATTAGTTATTAGCGGTACTGCATTTTAAATAAAAATAGCGCAAATCCGCGTATGAATTATAAAAGTTAGTTAATCCGCTGTAAAGCTAACAGATTATTTAGCTACGCTATAAGCGGATTAGCGCTATAGCGCTCCCTAGCGGTCGGAGGCCCACCACTGCAAAAAAGGCCAGCAGGCCAGCGAGTCCCAGCTTGCGCACCTGCCCCGGCGGCTGCGGGTATTCCCTATCGGTGACGGACACCCACGAGGCCTGTCCTGTCTGCCTGGGGATGCTGCATGCAAAAACGGCATTGAACGCTCCCGACTCCTGTCCACACTGCAGCCAGATGCTGGAGGCGGTGAGGAGACGCCGCATGGACATCGTGGCCAAAGCCATGGGCGCCGCTGCAGCGCCAACAGACCCGGATCTCACAGAAGCTCTCACTCCCACACCGGAGCTCGAGAGCATGGATCTGGAGGACAGTGGACAGGTCGAATGGGGGGACAGCTTGGACATGGCGGCTCCCGTCGGGGACTCAACAGCTGAATTTGACACTCGAGGCATGATGAACGTGGATGAGATCTCGCTAACAGCCTCAGGTGAAATTTCTGGTGATGAAGCTGACAATGAGTACGAAGGAGAGGAAGAAGACCTCTCACAGAACCCGGCGCCAGTGCTGCCAGAGACAGATGCATCGATTCCCACCCTGTTCGACTTGTGTCGCAAAGCGACGGATGCATTGCAGATCGCGTGGCCAGAACCTCCACCTCGTCAACAGGTCACTAGGTTGGCAAGGAATTATTTTTATGCCAAGCAGCAGTCGACAACGAGGCACAGGATGTCCATCTTCCCGGATTTCCTCACAGAGCTTACTCGCACTTGGGCTGAACCCAGGGCTCCCATGCTGCTGCCGCTCTCCCAGTTCCTCAACGTGGCTGGAATGGAAGCAGCGGGTATCGCCAATGTGCCAGATGGAGGACATGCTGACGTCTCACCTGGCCCCCAGATCTTCTGGCACAAAACCAACTTTGCCCAGCAAAGCCTGCCGCGCTTCAGCTACATAGCTCAAAAAGTGTTACAGAGCTCAGGGCCTCGCGGCACGTGCAATGAACGCCTCCGCCATGATGCAGGCATACTTGGCAGAGAAGCTGCAGGAGCTCCAGGTGACAACAGACAGACAGGCTGCGACTGAGGTGCTATAGAAAGCCCGCAGGGCCACTGACTTGGTGCTTTGCATGATGGGGACGGCAGCCATCGCAAAGGGAGATGCATGGCTGAAGTGGTAATCGCCCAGCGTCATCTGTGGATGACCCTGATGGACCTTCCAGAAGGTCCGCGGTTCCCCTTTTTGCACCACTCGATCGAGCCGACGGGACTCTTCACAGAGCAGGCTGGAGCAGAGGCGAAAACAGGCTGAAGCCCTCTGTGAGGGGATGCCAAGAAAAACTTTTGCCCCTCCCCCCCAGGGACACCAGCGGGAGCAGACCCGTGCAGCCTCGACACCGCTCAGCCACATGTCGTCCCCGCAGAAGAGGCCAGCTTACGATGGGGGGCAGCGGCAGAGACCCCTAGCAGGTCCACCTTAGGCCGGTCAGTCCTGGAGCAGGAACAGATTAGTTCCTCGCCAAGCGGTCCCGCCGAGGACTTCCTCGACAAACCGTGATGGGAGACAGAAGCGGGCCTAACGAAGCGGGCCCTCTTCACAGTTTTGCTGGTTCGTCCGTCCACGGGGTACAGGAACCTGGTTATTTCTACCCAAACTTTATTTGTAAAAGGCTACGAAAAGCTGGTGACATTAATGTACGCACGAAACATGAGTGTTCTGCTATGTGTGAAATAAAGACAAAATGTTGTTGCACAAAACACAAAAATAAAAGTACCAAAGAACAGTTTGCCCTGGTTCTTGACAAAAAAAAAAGATGATGATGAACAACAACACAGCAACCTTTTTAAAGACAGTCGCTATGAATGGAGAGGGCTGTCACCCCCCCTCCCTCGCGGTACACGGGGTGCCAGGTCAGAACAATGAACCCCAGCGGGGCGCCCCGGGACTGTCTGTAGCAGACAGACCTCGCGGCGTCCGCTGGCGGAAAGACCAGCTCACACACAGCCAGACGGGGGGAGTCACATACTCACCCCTGCGTTGCAGGAGCTTGGGGGACTGGCAATACACAAACCCTCCAAGCTCACAGCGCATCCGCATGCCCGGAGGGCGTGTCGGCTGAACACGGAGGCCATGACGACAGCCGGTCCTGGCCCCCAACTGCATTGCAGCAAACTTTTCACAGTTGTTCATGGAATTGAGAAAGCCTCCCGGATGGGAGTCGAAACGTTTTCTGTTACAAATAAGCTGATCTTGTATTGAACGCCTTTTTGATTTATCATGTCCTGGACGACTGAGAATCTTCACCAGCATATTGCAGCGAATGACCGCACCGGTCCGCTGGGGCGCTACAGCCACCTGCAAGCCCGGGCCGTGCACACATGCTGAAAGGGAAGACGCCAGTAATGCTGCAGAAATTGTCAACAAATGTCGTCAGACTCGTCACAATACAAACAATGCACCCTGGCCGACACGGATAATTTTTCCTCGTGCCCAAGAGAGTCTGGACCTCGTGAATTGGTCCCGGTCTGTAGGTGCTGAGCAGAAAAATAAAAATTTTACAGCTCTAGGCACGCAAACTGAGACAGGCTTTCCAGCCTGTAAAACCAGCAGGCCACACACAATCATCCATCCATCCATCCATCCATTTTCGTCTGCTTATCCGGGGTCGGGTCGCGGGGGTAGCAGCCTAAGTAGGGAGGCCCAGACTTCCCTCTCCCCAGCCACATGGAGCAGCTCCTCTGGGGGAATCCCAAGGCGTTCCCAGGCCAGCCGAGAAACATAGTCCCTCCAGCGTGTCCTGGGTCTTCCCCTGGGCCTCCTCCCGGTGGGACATGCCCGGAACACCTCCCCAGGGAGACGTCCAGGAGGTATCCTAACCACACACAATCAGTGGATCTGAAATGTGACCAAGCTCAGTGCACAAGCCCAGCTGCACCTTTAAATAATGACCCCTCATCGGGAGGCTTTCAGTTCCTTCATGAAACTGCAGAAAAAAGCACTCTGATTCCACCACAGATTACCGCATTTCTGGGTGTACGGGTCATCACCATTTTGGTCAAGGCATGGCCTTCGGGGAAGCGTGTCTCTTCAATATACTTCTGTCCGGAGAGTTCTCAATGGGGTCAGAGAGTGACCCTCACACTCTCCTGACACCTCTTGGGCCCCTTCAAGGCAGCCATGCCCTGCGCGCTGTACGCACTAGTAAAAATGCATGCTCTGCAAATATGGCTAAGCAAGCGAGCGTGCCCTTCCCCCCTCGGGTGACCAGGGAGGACCCTGATCATGAGATTTTGCATCAGCTTCCTGGAATTGAGGCCAGCTCACTTTTCTGTGAAACACGAGCTGCTCATGTAGCGTGCCCCAGGGCTATTGTCACGGAAGGTGATGTGCACTCCGGGTAGCTTGAACCACAAAACAGGGGCTCTCTCAGGAGGGCCTTTTCTAACCCCAGAGCAATGGCGGAACCGGAGGCTTGTGGATCAGATCTGGCCATGGTGCGGCCGGGTATCCGTAGGTCTGTCCGCCTGCAAAACCTGCACGCTCTACGACCCGTGCCTCTCCCTAAACAAAGCAAACACAGATGCTCCGGTCCACGGCTGACCAGCAGGAGCGCTGCATTACATCTCTCTCCCCACACCTCCAATTCAGGTGACGCAGGAACACACATGCAAGGGAGACCCCTCCCTAATATTGTTGGCCCCCAGGTGGCCATGGGGCCCGTGGCCCTCGGAGGTGTGCTCAATGCTGATACACTGGCAACTGCTCCCCCTCAGGGACCTTCTGACTCAACCCCACGAGCAACCTCTCCACTTACGTCCAGGACTGTGGCAAATCTCAGCTTGGTTGCTGAGAGAAACAAACTGATGGCCTCAGGCCTCCCCAGCAATGTGATAAACACGATCCAGGGAGCGAAAGCAATGTCAACACAGACTCTCTACGCTCGCAAATGGCGTGTTTTTGAGGCTTGGTGCATGGAAAGGAAATTGTGCCATATATTCCTGTGACCTGGTCCAGCTTCTTACCTTTCTACAGGATCTGCTGGAAACAGGCCGCTCATTTTCCACCATTAAGGTGTTACAGCTGTGCTGATGATACAGCTGTGGTGGGCTGCATCACAAACAATGATGAGTCCAGCTACAGACAGGAGGTGGAGCACCTGGAGAGCTGGTGCAAAGAGAATAACCTTCACATGAATGTGAAGAAGACAAAGGAGATGATTGTGGACTTCAGGAGGAACAAACACACCCACGCCCCACTGAAAATGGGTGGGTCTGCAGTGGAAGTGGTCTCCAGCTACAAATACTTGGGTGTACACTTGAATGATAACCTCAGCTGGAGCAACAACACCACCAGCCTGATCAAGAAAGGTCATCAGAGACTCTACTTCCTCAGACGGCTGAGACGTGCTGGTCTGAGCAGCCCAGTTCTCACCTCGTTCTACAGGTGTGCAGTGGAGAGCGTCCTGTGCTCCAGCATCAATGTGTGGCATGGAGGCTGCACAGTTGAAGAGAGGAAAGCTCTACAGAGAGTGGTGAAGGCTGCACAGAAGTCTGTTGGAGTCAGACTCCCCACCATCGCGGACGTTTACACCTCCAGGTGCAGGAAAAGAGCCACCTGCATCATGAAGGATCTCACTCACCCAGCACACTCGCTCTTTGCCCCACTCCCCTCAGGACGGAGGTTGAGGAGCATCAAATGTAGAACCACTAGACTGAGGAACAGCTTCTACCCTGAGGCTGTCAGACTCATGAATAAATAAATAACAAGAATAAACACTGCAAAATATCACATCATGTTGATGCTGATCTGTTTCTTGTTGCTGCGTTTCACCTGTGACCATCTGCTCATAATGACTCATGTTCGTGCTGCTGTTTATAACGATGTTTTTCTACTACATTAGGGCTTAGAGTATTACTAGCTGATGCTTCTCTTAGTTAATCCTAGAATGTTATTACTGTTTTTCTCTTGCATTTGTTGTTTCTCTTGTAGTTGTTGTTGGATGTAACTGGGACCCCGTGTACATAATTTCGTTTTCATCACATGT
This sequence comes from Garcialebias charrua, assembly GCA_038048925.1. Classification (NCBI taxonomy): domain Eukaryota; kingdom Metazoa; phylum Chordata; class Actinopteri; order Cyprinodontiformes; family Rivulidae; genus Garcialebias; species Garcialebias charrua. The sequence continues at coordinate 36,968 of JBBPBX010004723.1, forward strand.
ACTACATGCGGTGCAAATGACAATAAAGACTCTCTGACTCTCTGACTCTCTGACTCTTTTGTCAGCTATCTCGGCTTGCCACGAAGGCTGGGGGGGAAAAACACCCGGTGCACACCCTCTCATGATACGGTTCATGAAAGGCGTATTGAGGAAAAGACCCCCCAGCAGGACTCTGGCCCCTGACTGGGATCTCCAGTTAGTCCTGAATGCTCTTTGTGAGCCCCCATTCAAACCTCTGAGCAACTTTAAGATAGGTTTGCTGTCTTATAAAACTGCTCTGCTCCTGGCTCTTTGCTGAGCTAAACACGTAGGTGACCTCCACGCTTTATCTGTGCACCCAATGTGTACAAAGTTTGCCCCTGATGGGTCAAAGATTACCCTACGTCCTAACCCCGCATACGTGCCAAAGGTTTCAACTTGGAATCCCAGAAGTCTGGACTTTGAACATTCTTCATTTCCTCCTGCTCCCGTCCTCACTGAGGAACAGAGGAGGTTGAGAGCACTCTGCCCCGTCAGGGCCTTGGGTGCTTACATTGAAAGAACAGCTGATTGGAGGAAAACAAACCAGCTGTTTGTATGTTTTGCTAACCCGGCTGCTGGCAGGGCCCTGTCAAAACAGCGCCTCTTACACTGGGTGACTGAGGCCATTAAAAGGGCGTACAATGGCAAAGGTCAACTGGTGCCCTTGGGGGTACATGCCCATTCCACTCTAGGCTTGGCCGCCTCGTGGTCACTGTTCAAGGGCGTACCAGTTGCAAACATCTGTGCAGCTGCAAACTGGAGTTCTACAAACACGTTTGCAAAACATTATAGTTTGGACGTTACTGCATGTGACGTCACTCAGGCTGTCCTCTCTAACACACAGTAGAGAGCAGCCGAAAGAGGCCTAATGTATAAAGGCAGAAGTTCTCACAAGCATACATTTTACTGAGCATTTCAAGGGCGTGAATGAATTACGTTCCCATAGCAATAGTGTTGCGCCGAGTGAACCTGACTGATAAAGGGAACTGAAAGTTATGCACCATAACTCATGTTCCCTGAAGGAAGGGAACGAGGTGCAACACAGTTGGCCCTTTTCAATGCCAAAGCTCGGTGAAGTGCACTTGGAGACTGGTGGATGGGCGCTAGCGTCTTAAGTACCCAGAAGGCGGGGTCTCTGAGGTGACGCTGACGCCCACTGCCGTAAAAGCGTGAATGTATTCCTTCAGGTAATCGCGTGGGGGCACAATTCCCATAGCAATAGTGTTGCACCTTGTTCCCTTCCTTCAGGGAACATGAGCTATGTGCATAACTTTCAGTTTTCCAGCATACAGTAGGCCCTTCCTGTTTGTCACATACCAAGTACTCTGTAGTACAGATTGAATGACAGTTTGTTTAGTTATTTTTCATTCATACATTATCTCTTATTTGTAAGCTGTGTGGCCTACACACTACTTCTACATTAAAGTAACAAGATGCCAGCACTTGCTAGTGTCCATGCATTAACTGGCAAACATAACATCACTACATGCATGACTAAAACAGGTCCATGCTGGTACTGTACTTCAGATTGTCGAGTCACTTTTCTATCTGCTGGTTTAGCTGGAAATCGATACCTGAACAGATTTCTGTTCAAACTTCCTGCAGCCTGGTGGAAAGTATAGGATCAGCATGTTTAATGTGCAGACGCTACCCATAATTATCAGAAATCAGGTATTGATGGCTTTTCGTTCACATTTAAGACTGAAGCAGCAATCATCACTAATGACCTCGTTGTTGTCAGAAGTCTTTGTTAGGAGGGAAAATGCTTGAACCAAACACCGTTCAGATGTAATTACTGTACTTTTCGGCCGATAAGTCGTAGTTTTTTGCCTAATTTGCATGTCTTGCGACTTACACGGCGAAGCAACATATTTATGGACCCCCCCCCCATATTTTTAGACCAATTTTTGGCTGAGATATGACCGTTTCCATTCATTCTGACTGAAAAAAAATGGAGCAGTACCACTTTTGGCCGCTAGGGGCGCTAAAGGGCCCTCTAGGCTTTTGACGACTACCGGTGTACCTGTATGTGTACGGATATTTTAGAGCAAAAAAAGTCCTGCTGGATGGACAGCGTGTGCGCGCACATCATGCTGCAATTTAAAGATAAAATTAAAGTGTTTAATTCCATTCCTGCCTTTATCCTGGGAGGCTTGACCAAGCTTCAAAGCAGCTCTGCACCGCCTTTGGGAGTAGTGATGGTGGACGGAGAGCAACAGCTTCACGGCTACAGGACGGATGTGCCACGCGACGTTCCAGCAGGTCCTCGGATGGATAAAGCGTGGACCTCAGTCAGTAAAGAATCCATCCGTCGGTGCTCTGAGCTGCATCAACTACCTGTTACCTCAGGAGTTGGCAGAACTCTTCACCAGCGACACAGAGGATGAAGAATTCAGTGGGTTTGAATAAAATTAAATAAATACAGTAAATAGGTGTTTCTGTCATCATTATGGGCGGGTGAGCATGTAGTAATTGTAAAGCCGCTTGATTTCGTCGGCTTCATTTTGCCATGTTTTAACAGTCAAAGTGCATTTATTAAGAAAAGTTCAGCTCAGACAAGAAAGTTCATTCTCAATAGTCCAGGTATCAAATCCGCTCATTCTCAATCAGTTCATCTGGACAGTTTCTTTTTAGTAGAAACGTTTCACCCTCACTCCAGAGGGCTTCGTCAGTCAGAGTAGTCCCAAGCACACTGAAGTTACCCCACCAAGTAAACAACTTAAGTGGACCAACCAGTTTGCTGTAGCCAAGATGGTTTCTGGGGGCTGTCCTGTCCCTCGTCGACTCCTCCAAACTGTCCAGATGAACTGATTGAGAATGAGCGGATTTGATACCTGGACTATTGAGAATGAACTTTCTTGTCTTGAACCACTTTGGACATGTCTGCCTGCCTGGGAGGAGTCGACGAGGGACAGGACAGCCCCAGAAACCATCTTGGCTACAGCAAACTGGTTGGTCCACTTAAGTTGTTTACTTGGTGGGGTAACTTCAGTGTGCTTGGGACTACTCTGACTGACGAAGCCCTCTGGAGTGAGGGTGAAACGTTTCTACTAAAAAGAAACTGTCCAGATGAACTGATTGAGAATGAGCGGATTCAGCTCAGACACATCTTTACTATGACGTCAGCAAACATATATTTTTTAGGTGTTTATCTTGTTAAATTTGAAAGAAATGCAGCGTTTCCACTTGCTGCGCAAGCATGCTTCGCAGCACCTACGTAGCAAAACTACTTTTTTAATTCAGCTGAGTTGACCATAACGTGCATTTATTAAGGAAAAGTTCAGCTCAGACACACATTTACTATAATGTCAGCAAACAAATAATTGTTTTTAAGTGTTAATCTTGTTAAAGTCCTTCCGTGCACGCTCCTGTGGCCAAATGGCCAATCTTTAAAGGCCAACCAGTATACATATATACAGTATATATATATATACAATAT
>JBBPBX010004723.1:47036-75325 GCA_038048925.1 Garcialebias charrua
TATATATATATATATATATAAATAAATAAACTGAATAAGAGCATTGACCAGCAGGATTGGTTAAATGTCACTGCATAATGCCACTTTATCTCTATACCAATATCAAATACCTCATACATATACTGTGTACATTAACCTCATATGCTGCTTTGTCACTCTTTACAAATGTCAAATGCCAGAACCTTCATTTATTTTATAGATATACTTTTTATACTTTATACTTCGGGACAGTATTACACTCTATTTCATTTTATGATTATGTTTATTAAATGTTGGTGTTTTTGGTGTTGGTGAAACTTTTTATACTTTTATACTACTATGAAAAACTACTATGCAAAAAACTCAGGACAGTATTACACTCTATTTCATTTTATGATTATGTTTATTAAATGTTGGTGTTTTTGGTGTTGGTGAAACTTTTTATACTTTTATACTACTATGAAAAACTACTATGCAAAAAACTCAGGACAGTACTAAACTTTTATTATTTCATTTTATGCTTGTTTATTAATTGTTTAGTGTTTAAATGGTTACTGTTGCACCGAGGGACTGAGAGAGAAATGCAATTTCAATCCTGTGTATGTCCTGTACATATTGCAGTTTTGACAATAAAGTTGACTTTGACTTTTTGACTTTGATGTCATGCATCCACTTTATTTAAGTAGAATTACTTAATGAGGCAGTTCTCTGGGTCCTTGTTTAATGAGCATAAAAAAGTGCTGCCGGAACAACAGGTTGGCCTTTAAAGATTGGTTTGAGACCCACTGAGTGGATGATACAGTTGTGGAACTTTGGGTGGGAGCATGTTACTGGCAGACACTGGCAGGCATATTGTGGGGATGGTCTTGCTCCCAATCGTTCTAAGACCTCTGAGCATGAGGTGGACACCGCTCGTCTGCCCTTCATTCTCGTCTCTATGCTTGCCTCCCAGGCTCTCATTTTCCACATGATTAGCTTGCCACCTGTCCTCCGGCTGGCCCTTGGCCTCCAGGCCTTGCACGTCACAGCACCATTTAGCACAGGGCAGATTTTCACCAAGACATGCTTTATCACTGTGGACACAAAGCTGCCTAAGTTATCTATAAAAGTATGTGGCAATTATTATTATTATCATTTTATTTTAAATGATTTGACGGCGATAATTAATTTCTATCTTCTAAGATAGAAAGTTCTAAGTTGTCTCTCATAAAACATAGTGTAAATAAGGATTTGATAAGTTAATAAACAGTTGAACGAACAATGCTAATGACAGAATGAACAGATCATATAGTTCTCTAAAGAGCTTAATATTACCCATTATTCATTCAGTTTTACAAAGTACATGAATTTCATTCAAGTGTAATTCATCTAAGAATCAGCGGAAGGCACTGTTTACTGCAAAATGCCTGAAAGCATCTCTATTGCTTAACAAACCTACCATAACTCTCACTTCTCTACAGACTGCAAATGTAAGAGGACTGATTGGCTGTTTGGAAAATCCCAGTGTCCTCATCATCATAAAATATTACTACACTGTATATAATAATATTACAATTTGGCTGTTAGTCCTCAAAACTGGTCAGATTTATCACTTCTTGTTAAAAAAAAATCCCTCTCATTATTCAAGATACAGTATGAGATTTATCAAAATACATTTCAACCCTTGAAACTCTCACATACAATGATTTAAAGTGCTACATGAATTTGATCCCAGATTACACTAAGGTGTGTTTTCTTTGCTAAAGCTGGCAGCGGCTGATTGGAAACCACGGCTTTGAATAGATTTTCCACCTGTTTGAACCTGGTGTGTGATGCACTGTGGCACAGAGCGACGCTCTCTGTTATCCTTTGGTAATTCAGCCCGCTGGTAAAACATTTATGCTCCGTTAGAGCAAGGCATTGGCTCTGACCCATGTTGGCCTTGCCTCTGATGATGCTGACTTTAGACAGCAGGAACCTAAAAACAGAAGAGTGGAGGTCAGGAAGTAGAGCAACCTTCGTCTCTTAAAATTTAAGTCCCATCATTCTTTGAAGGATGATGGAGTCATGGCTGTTTTGCTCAAACCTTGTAAATGTTTTACAACCTGCATGCAGTCTTGCAATATGTGTTAGACTCTTAGAGCTTAAGGGTGCACGTTGAGGATGACTCTCAGCTACTACCAAATAAAAAAACTAGACAAATATGTGTAAAACTGAATTAATTATGATCTTGCTCAATGAGTAGCATTCATCATACACGTTGAAGATGACTTCCAGTTACTTAATCTAGGCCAGTATGTGTAAAACTGGTTGAGTTATGGCCATTTGTGGTCAGATGGGTATGCTGGCCATCTTGTACTGGACTGACTCCAGAAACCTGATCAGTTGTAAACATATACCCAATTGGGATGGGAATCGAGAACCGGTTCTTTTAAAGAACCGGTTCTTTAGAGTTCAATTCCCTGGAATTGTAGGCTGCTTGTCTTAACAATTATGTTTATCGGTTCTCTGACTCGTTCTACTGACTCGTCGTGGTGACGCATTTACGTGATGACCACAGACATGCGCCGTATTTGGTGTTCAACATGGCGTCAAGGAAAAAACGAAGACGAAACCAGGTCTACTTGCAACACATGCAAAGCGTCAATTACAATTGGCAGAATCTGATAACAATAAAGGGCGGAAATACTTCTAACATGCAGAGAGAAGCATTTGACCACTCTGCGTGAGGTGAGTTTGCACAAATATACCGTCTTTAACACGCTGCTTCGTGACGCTGCTTCGTGACGCTGCTTCGTGACGCTGCTTCGTGACGCTGCTTCGTGGTTGTGGAAGCGGAGCTAACAAACTACAGTACCGTCGTCCTCTGTTTTAAATGTTGCAGCACGTAACGTTAAACTCCTCCAGTTCCTGTCACTTGTTACTTTTTTGCTTTACTGCTTCCACTGTGTTGTATAAATAATCTCCATCTCCTGTAATAACATTTAGCTGACGAGGATTGCCGGAGTCTAGCTGGCTCAGAGGCTGTTGCTAGCACACTTAGCTTTCAGGATGACGATATCAACACACAACACTCCTAAAAATGCCACCGTAGAAATGGGAGCAAAAACAAAAGTGTTGTTTTATATTTTTGTTCAGTGTGTTTCATTGTAGCCTCTTTCTGTTGTGAGAGCTTTTTTTGCTGCTCAGTGTTTTTAATGGTGAATTTCTTCTGAAGCTGGCAGAGCTGGGAGAGATGAAGAGGGAGAGACGAAGAGGGAGGCAGAAGAGGATGAAGATAACTACAGTATTTAAGTTTAGTTTTTTGTAATGAAAGATGATAGCTTGCATGGATTATTACACTATTTATTTTAAAATTGAAACTTGTGAATTACAAGTTGTGGTTATGTCAATAATTTCAGATGCCTTCTGTAAAGCAGCAAAAAGAGACAGCCCTAGAAGAACTTTTTGAGGAAGAGACAGAAGTCCAACTGTATAGAAGCCTATCACCCATTCCAACCATGGACGGCCCCTTAATAATGTTAATTAGGAATTATTTTTTCATAAATGTTCTATTTTTGTTCTGGTGAAAGAGCATTAAATACTTCATGCACACAAATGGTGTACTATTTTTTTTGCCTAACCCAATGAGAATTGTTAACAGAATTGATTAGGAATTAAATCGATAAATGATATCGATAAAGGAATTGGTATTGCTAATTTCTTAACCATTCCCATCCCTAATACCCAATAACTACTTTATTATAATCTCATTCAAATCTATCATTCACAAGATATTTTGATAACAGACGGACACTGTTAAAAGCAACGTTTATAATCAAATCTCACACAATCAGTTAGGGTCCAACATACTGTATGTTGAACTTCCACCTTATTTCTTAATGCTGACGGCTCATGTCATCGCAGTACCAGTGTCCCACATCTTTAACCTGTCCATAAGTCAAAACTCCATTCCAGATGCTTGGAAAACAGCATTTGTTCTTCCTTTGCTGAAGGGAGGTGACCCCACCTCACTGAACAACTACTGACCAATCTCTAAACTTTGCATTTTAGTCAAGGTTCTAGAAAAAACTGATAAACTCTCGAATCAAAAGGTATTTGGACTCATCTTACCTCTCCATCAATCTGGTTTCAGGAAACAACACAGCACAACGACTGCTTCACTGAAGGTGACATTGTTGAAGCACTGGATGCTAAGGATTATTGTGCTGCACTTTTCTTAGACCCGTCTAAAGCTTTTGACACAGTGTATCATAACATCTTGTGTCATAAGCTCTCAGAAATTGGTTTCTCAGATCACACCATTGGTTGGTTCATTAACTCTCTCTCAGATTGGAGGCAATGTGTTCAACATAATGGTACTTCTTCCAGTTGATGTAGAGATGGCACCATCTAGTGGGCATCGCTTGTCTGTGCACCCTTGTGTTATCTCATTAGTCTAGATTAAATTCCTCCTTGTGTCCCCAGCTGTTTGTAAGCATGTCCTGTCTTGTCTGTGTATATAAATCTGTCTGTGAGTCTTGTCCATTGTTGCGTCGTCTTTAGGTATTTCCTGTCCTGTCTGATCCTGCCTCGACCTGTCCTGATTCTGTTTTTTGTGAGTTTATGCTGCTACGCCAGCCCTTTAATTTATTATTATTAAAAGTATTTATTTTTGTAATCCTTGCGTCCGACTCTTACCTGCATTATTGGGTTTGATCCTGCCCTGCTCTGTCAGAAACCCTGATTTAATGGTTAACAATGGTGTGCCACAAGGCTGTCTTAGGACCAACCCTCTTTACAATCTACATAGGTAATGTAGGTCAGAGCATCCTTGATGCATCCTTACATTTCTATGCTGATGACACAGTTGTTTATTGTCGAGCTACAACAGTTGCTAAGGCTTTCCAGCTTTTGCAATCCACTTTTGACATCATCCAGTCAGATTTGTTCAGTCTCAAACTTGTCTTAAATGTTGAGAAAACCAAAGGGATGCTTTTTTTCAAACAGGAAATCGGTCCCAGCAGTTCTTCCTCTGATTTTATCTTGAAATGATGTCCCTATTGGGTTTGTAGATTCCTACAAATATTTGGGTATCTTGGTCGATTTGCATCTCTCTTAAGCTCCATGTAGAAACTTTGGTAAAGAAACTGAAAGTTGAACTGGGTTTCTCTTTCAGAAATATATCCTTTCTAACTCTGAATGCTAGGAAACGCCTTGTAACTGTGATTTTCCTTCCCTCCATTGATTACGGTGACATTATTTACATGAAAACTTATACAAGTACCCTGCAGATGCTGGATGCTGTCTACTACGGTGCACTAAGATTCATAATTGGCTGTGATTATCATACCCATCAATGCACCCTGTATTCATTGGTTAACTGGATATCATCAAAGGTGGGCACAGACCGCTAGAGAGCACTAAAGCGCTAATCCGCTTACAACGGACCTAAACTTTTTGTCAGCGTTTTTGTGGTTTGACTAACTTTTATAATTCATAAGCGGATTTGTGCTATTTTTATTTAAAATGCAGTACCGCTAATAACTAATTATCTATCAGTAAAAACCAATAAACTTATTTACAAGCTCTTATGCTGGCTCCGTAGCTGCTTGTTTTACCTTTTTCCCCACCGTAAAGAGCAGAGAGGAGGGAGGGTTGGAGGGGGAGGGAGCAGAGCGGAGAACAGACTCGGATCTACCATGTAGGCAAATGATGCCGTTGCCTGGGGATCCCAATCAGCAGGGGCACCGGCCCCGCCGCGCCCCGGCCAGTCACCTACATCCCTAACATTGATCCTGCTTGTTAATGTACATTTAACATAAAAATAATTATAGTTACGATGAAAACGATCATTAAATACGCAATACAAAAACCGGTCGATTTCTTTATCCCCCTACTAAAAATGGACTATTCCATCTTGACATCTTCCGGGTCAGAGGTGAACTCGGGGGCTAATTCTGTGGCTAGCTGGTTGTGCTGGGTTTCTTGGATAAATCCGCAGAGAACCCCGCTGTTTCAAGCCAAATTAACGCGGCCGGAGGATTTTATTGTGTGTTTTGTGTCGACCACTCGACGGTGAGTCGTTAGTTTTATGTATTTTAGTTACTTTTCATTAAATCTGTTGACTACCTATAGAATCTTGACATCTTCCGGGTCAGAGGTGAACTGGACGCTAACTCTGTGTCTAGCTGGTTGTGCTGGGTTACTAATGGATAAATCCGCAGAGAACCCCGCTGTTTCAAGCCAAATTAACGCGGCCGGAGGATTTTATTGTGTGTTTTGTGTCGACCACTCGACGGTGAGTCGTTAGTTTTATGTATTTGGGTTACTTTTATGTATAAATGCGGTGGCGACACACCCGTGTATTTGAGATTTAAAAGTGGTTTTAGGGATTAAAAGATCATTCTCTTTTTTGTTAATTTCGTGGCCGAATAGAATATATGTACGTAAAGTATTAAATAAATCCTTTGATTTTTGTAATTTCATCCTTTTAGGATCATTTTAGTTACTTTTCAGTTGGCAATGTAGTGCAAATATTGCATAACGCTGCCGGCTACCAATTGTCGAATATAAATAGCGGATTAGATTAGCTTCCCCTAATTTTCATAAGACATTTGTGCTTTTGAAATTGTGGACCTAAAAAAATTAATAAGCATTTTAGAAATTGTGGAACAAATTTTTTGATTAGCGTTGCCCACCACTGGATATCATTAACTTCACGCAGACTCTCACACTGGTACATTTTCATCTTTAAATCGCTTCATGGTCTGCTGCCTTCATACAAAGTACATCTCCTCTCCTCCTACATGTCTCTGCATGAGTGCAGCTACAGCGTGCACTCTCAGGACATTATTACCTGCAGTGTTCCCTCAGTGAGAACTGAACTAAGCAAAAGGGCCTACTCCGCTCCTGCTTCCTGGAATATCTTGCAAAAAGATCCGAAGCTTTCGGCCTTGACGTCTCTAAGTGGCTTCAAACATCTGTTAAGTTCCTGGCAAGAACCAATGCAGACATGTTCCTGTTTTTAGTTTTCTAAATCGCCTTACAACCTAGCTGTGTTTTTTGTTCCATTTTTTAAAACCATTTTATTTTCATTTGTTCTTCTCAATTTGTATGCATTCTTGATGATTGTCTATTGTTGTCTTTGTTGTGTGCACTGTTGTCATCACTCTTTGTTAAAATTCGGGTCTTTCTTGTAAATGAGTCTCCGAGGCTCAATGGGATTAACCTGTATGAATAAAGGTGTCAGGATGGCACCATCTAGTGGGCATCCTGTTGGTCTTGTCTGTTCCCCTCGTGATGTTTTTCTGTTAGTTTTATGTTTCCCTTCTAGGTGAGGATGGCACCATCTAGTGGGCATCCTGTTGGTATTGTCTGTTCCCCTTGTGATGTTTTTCTGTTTTATTAGTTTCCCTTCTAGTTTAGTCTCCATGTTTGATTACTCTGTTTGACCTCCAGTTCAGTCTCCTTGTTTATTTACTCTTAGTTTAACCTTTATTAGTTTCCCTTCTAGTTTAGTCTCCATGTTTGATCACTCTTAGTTTAACCTCCAGTTTACAGTACGTGTAGTCTCCTTGTTTATTCAACCTTCATTAGTTTCTCTTCTAGTTTAGTCTCCTTGTTTGATTACTTTCAGTTTAACCTCCAGTTTAGTCTCCATGTTTAATTACTCTTAGTTTAACCTCCAGTTCTGTTATCCTAGTTTACTTTCCATGTTTCAGGTTTAGTTCCCAGTCCTGCTCTGTCTTTACTTTAGTTAATTGTTCCCATGCGTTTTGTGATTGTGTCCTGTCTTGCCTGGGTGTGTATACTGTATATAGCTTGCCTGTCAGTCTGTTCCTTGTGGTGTCCTCGTTGGGTATGTCCTGTCTGATCCAGTCTGTCCTGATCTCTGTGAGTAAGTTAAAGCTACCCTGTCAGCTCTTTAATTTGTTATTAAAAGTATTTATTTTATAATCCTTGAGTCTGACTCTTGTCTGCATCATTGGGTTCATTGGCCTGTCTGAAACCCTGACAAAAGGTTGAATGAATATGTGTTGAAAATCATCTTCAGCTACTACAATACCAAATTTTAGATTAAAATCTACAAGATTAGCTCATAGAGCCATTTTTGTGTTTAATAAATTTGCTTGGCTGTGGCAGCCATCTTGAATGGAGTTGCCTCCAAACATTTACGAGTTGTATGTAATCATCCAATGATTACTCTGAGAGTTTTCATTGAATTTCTTTAAGTGGTTTATGGGCGATTTTGCTAAGCTACAGGCAGACAAGGGTGAAATCTTTATTGCTGCTTAGCCTTCAGCAGTAGCCAATAGCCATGCCACGCCAGTAATTAAACAAATTGTTGATCTCCATTTTTGTATTGAAGCTCTTGTGTTTCATCAGCCCATCATATTTTAGCACTTTAAGTCATAGACCTGCTAGTGAGAGGCATTTTGTGCCTTAGATTCTAGATCAAGTACCCTGAGAGCAATCCTCACATCAGACTGTTCGATACTGATCCAAGCTTAATTAAACACAGGTGGGACCTTGGCTGCAAAGAGAAAGAAAAAAGAAAGAGAGGGGAGGTAGAGGGCTTGATATAGAGTAAAGTTTTTCAAGTCTTTGTCCCTCCTCAATTTGCATGCCTAATGAAGCCGAGCAGGAGTTAATAGCGGGTGTAATGACTTCTGACTGACTGGGCTGTGGGCTAGTGGGACATGAAAGGGCTCAGAATGACTGGCTGTGGAGTAAGGTGGGCACGCTGCGGAACATGGAGCACAAGAAGTCAGACTCTCTTTCCGAGCAAAGTGCCAGAAATAATTCACACGCATTTAATGCACAGGGAAGGGTGATAGTGTGGTTTCAGGAGGAAAGCTACAGTCGTACCTGGGTTTTAGAGCAGAGTGTAAAGTTCATAAAACAGTAGCAAACACACAATTAGACACTACAACAAATGAAAATGAAAAGCAGTGAGTGAGAATTACATCAGGAAAATTTTCTTTTCATTCATTCATTCATTCATTCATTCATTCATTCATTCATTCATTCATTATACAATCATTAACCTGTATTCACTGGTTAACTGGACATCATTAACCTCACGAAGACTCTTCCACTGGTACATTTTCCTCTTTAAATTGCTTCTTGGTCTGCTGCCTTCATACATCTCCTCCTACATGTCTCTGCGTGAGTGCAGCCACAGCGTGCACTCTCAGGACATTATTACCTGCAGTGTTCCGTCAGTGAGGACTGAACTAGACAAAAGGGCCTTCTACTCTGCTCCTGCTTCCTGGAATATCTTACAAAAAGATCTGAAGATCTCGACCTTGACCTCTCTAAATGGCTTTAAAGAGGGGCTAAACTCAAAATTAACTTTTTTTTAGCTGATAAACTCCCTAGAATGTGTCCAGAATGTTGTATAGCACTATGTCTGTGTTAATTTTCATATATTTGTGCGTATTAGTTTAAATCGGCTTTGGTCTAAAAACGTGTTTACGGTAGTCCTATGGGTTGAACAGAGGAATTGCACCTTAATTTTCTTATTGGTCAAGGACTGTCCACTCTGACGTGTCTTGTACACTCTGACGTCACAAAAGTGGTTCAAGCAGAGCCAATCCCCTGCATAGATGAGAAGGTCCGCGCTGCAGTTCATACCTTATATGGAAGTGGTACATTGCACGCCGCAAAATTACTGCAACCCCGCATATTATAGTTTTTGGAATGGCACTAGTTATTTGTATATTTTAACTTATTTATTTTAGGAATACATTTCATTTCACGTCATCGAAACCATTTGGTTGTATTTGTTTTCTTATATTGCGATGGAAGAGCAATGCATAGATGTCACGATAGGGCAGTGGTGTAGGTGTGAGATTGGGATCCAACAGACCCAGGTTCAAACCCTGGTCATGGCATATCTTGTATTGTTTTCATTTTAACACCTTTTGTTTCGGATAGATCAGGTGAGTACCGTACATAATTATTCTTTGTTGTTACTTGTTGTTTATCACTAATGTAATTTTAACATTCAGAAACAATAACGGTCTCTTGTCCTGGCCACACCTCCTCACTCAACCCCCACCCGCCTCCCCGTCTTTTGTTGACACTCCCACTTTGTTGCATTTTTTGAATTTCGTCTTGGGGCGGAGTTACAGAACCACAGGGAGTTTAGTCCCACTTTAAGAATCTGTTGGAATCCTGGCAGAAACCAATGCAGACGTGTTCCTGTTTTTGATTTTCTACATCTGCCTTATAATCTGTCTGTTTTGCTACTTTGACATCTTTGTTTTAACTTGTTAAAAAAATATATCTGTATGCCTCTCTTATGATTGTCTATTGTTGATTGTCCAAGGAAAATCTACTGTTGCTGTTGTCATCATTCTTTGCTTGTAGTCAGGTCTCTCTTGTAAATGAGTCCTCGAAGCTCAATGGGATTAACCTGCCTAAATAAAGGTTGAATTACATGTAATGCTATTTTCAATCTAACATACACTTTCAAAGGTAGCAACACATCTAAAAAAAAAAAAAAGATGGAATGGCACCATGTTTACGACAGTGAATCGTGTCCTCTACATTTAATAACAGTCTGTAAACGCCCAGGAACTGAGGAGACCAGCTCTGAACACTCCTGGACTTGTGCTTACCTGTAATTCCTTTGTTTCATGATGCACCAAATATTTTGATTTGGTGAGAGGTCTGGACTGCTGGCAGGCCATTTCAGCACCCAGACCTTTCTGCTACAAAGCCATGTTGTAATGAATGTCTTATGTCGTTTATCATTGTTTTGCTGAAATAATAATAATAATGAATTAAATTTATAATGCACTTTTCATTAGTGAAAATCTCAAAGTGCTACACACATTGAATGCTACACACATTCATACACCGGTAGCGGCAGACTACCATGCAAGGTGCTTTCCAGTCCTACCGGGAGCAACTCGGGGTTAAGAGTCTTGTCCAAGGACACAACGACACATGGTGTGGGGAACCGAGATTCGAACCGCCAACCTTCCGATCGGGGGACGACTGCCATTACCACTACGCCACGGCCGCCCAGAAATGTCTGAATGGGAGCCGATCTTGTACTAAAACCCCTACAAATACTTTTCTACACTGATCGTACCTTTTCAGATGTATGAATTGCCCATGCCCATTGCCCATGCCTTAGGTAATAATGCACCCCATACCACCAGAGAGGTGGACTTTTGAACTGTAATAGGCTGGATGATCCGTCTCCTCTTCAGTATGAAGGATGTGGTGACAGTGGATACCAAAACAAAGTTTACCATATTTTTTCCTGTATAAGTCACATTTTTGATTTGGGACAGAGAGGAATGCAATTTCAATCCTGTGTATGTCCTGTACATATTGCAGTTTTGACAATAAAGTTGACTTCGACTTTGATTTTTTGCACAATTTGCATGCCCTGCGACTTATACGCCAAAGCAACATTATTTATAAACCAGTATTTTGCTGGGATATAACAGTTTTCATTCATTCTGACTGAAAATATTGAACACTACCATTTTCAGCCACTAGAATGCAGTCGAGCAGTATGGCCTGCTGTTGTATCATGTATTAGGTAAAAAAGGCTATTAATGACACAATCAGCTTGCCATAGCCTTCCGTCGCTCCAGCAAAATGCAGCTAATTTGACTACTGAAGTGCATTTAGTAAGTAAAAGTTCAACTGAGACTCACCCTTACTATAAAGTTGAGCTAACAATTGTTTTTAGGTGGTAATCTTGTTAAATGTTGAAAAAAATGGACAGCGAGTCGCCCTCTGCGCATTCACGTTTCCGCATATCGGCTTTTGAAAATGAAGCTGATTTGATTGTCAAAAGTGTATTTATTAAGTAAAAGTTCAACTGAGACACACCTTTACTATAATATTGAGCAAACAAATAATTGTTTTTAGGTGGATATCTTGTTAAATTCTTGTTAAAGTCCTCCAGTGCAAGCTCCCGCGGCCGCCATTTGGCAGCCAATCGATTTTTGGCACAACACCGGCCTACATTTCCGGCTTGTCAGTGGTGATGCATAATAGATGCAACGTATACGGTGAAGTGACATATTTATGGACATTACCACTTTATTAGACATATTTGGACTGATGTGACTTAAAGGGCAGAGCGACGTGTACAGCGGAAAATACAGTACATTTAGATTGGCTGGTTACAGAACAGTTTTTCACTTAGCTTCAAATAACTTTAAATGAACTTTGGTCCAGAGAAGACTGCAGCATATCCAGAAGATGTTCACACACGGTATGTCTTCTTCTTTACATAACAGAGATTTAAGCAGCATTTGTGGATTATGTAATCTGAGTCCATGCAGTGATGTGTATACCTCACAAAACATCTATGTTTACCATGTTCTACTTGTAAAATGTTTTTTTTTTTTAGATTTCCAAATTATTGCATTTTATATACATTTAACACAACATTCCAGATTTGTAAGAACTGGGGTTGTACTTACATGAGCAGCTTGGAGACACATCTCTGTACACTGTTTTAATAGAAAAATCACTTAATTTATAGCTCAGCCAGTGTGCTGCATCTTACTGTAAATTATGCATGACTCGGTGATCTCAATGGCCCTTTGCAACGTATGAGCATGTTTTTCATAATTTTATTTCTTAACAGTAGTACTGTATATACATTTTGTTTGATCAGGTATGCTTTTAGGTATGCACTTTTAATTACGGTAACCTGAAATCTTTTGAACCCCGTTTTGATCTGAGCCATGATGAAAAGAAAGAAAGCAAAGCACATTAAAGCAAACTGGATGTATTATTTATACTGAAAGTGATGACGAATATTAATTTAATTAAGAGCTGTCACATTTTCGCACCATAAGTAGGGAGTGTGAATGGAAGAATAAGCATGCCGTAGTTTTATACTATTGTAAATATCAAGAAAAAAAAAAAACATTTCGGTCTTAAGAAAACCAATTTTATTTAATACTTTTCAGTACTCCATGCCTTATACTGTAACTAGTTATGAGTATGTAAAACACTAAGGTGCTTTAAGTTTTCATCAAACTTAAAAAAATACAGATAGAAAACTTTGATTCTGCAGTTGATGTTATTTTTATGATTCTCTGTTTCCCTGAAGAATCTTGGAAAGAATTCAAGCTGGCACCATCACACACCCCGGTCACGGTGTGCCAACACTGCTGCGGGCCGCAGGACACACACATGTTGACACATACTCATCCCCCTGCCCCCACACACACACATACACACTCACACATCACATCCTGATGGCCACAGATGCAGCTGTGACCAGCCTGTCTCCGCCAGGTGTTGCTTTATAACTGTGTCACTTTGAGCCTGACTCCATCTGCCACAGTCATGAAAAAATAAATCCCCATAACAAACTGCACTTTACAAAAATGCTCACACACATAAAAAATATATAGAGCATTAAAATGTTGTATTTTTTTCTACTCTTGTATAGACCTGTGTGAATGTTGGAATAAGCATACATTTTTTGTTTTCTAGGATACAAATATTTGCATTTTTTAAATCATATATTCATTATATTGACATAAATTTGTAAACAAAACTATAAAACATTTGACCTTACAAAAACAAAATTTCAGCATGCACCCAGGAAACAGATTTCAAAGCCTAATGAGCCAAAACTATAAACAAACCTGGAATTGAAGTCCAAAACATGGCTTACAAATCCTTGTAATCCACATTCCACCCTTTAAACTATTTTATAATCATATTCCTCTCTTTGCAGATGACAGGAATAGACATTATTATTATTATTAAAAAAAGTCTATTTGATTAAAGAAGGGGCTGTTAGATAGTAAGACCAAAGAATCTGCACATGAAAACCACATGCACAATTGTAAGAACAAAGGTCTTCAGAACAGAAAATCAAAGTACAGTAGGCAGAGAAAGAGAGGACCATGAATGCAACACTGTATTTGGACACAGCAAGTAGCCATTTGCTGCTTTATTAAAGTTTAAAATATTGCAGAGATGAAAAACTTTAAGGACACACAGATTGACTTTTGTGTTTTTAATCAACCCTGTGTCACTACAAGAAGGCCTGTAGTTTGAATCTTGACTGATGACGTCTTTCTGTGTGTAGTTTGTCAGTATCTGTTTAGTTTGGTTACTTTCTATTAGTCCCTTGTGTTTATTGTTGGGTTTTCTGATTATCGGGTTTAGTTCTGATACTTGTGGTTTCATTTGATCAGTTTTGTGTTCTCCTCAGTGTCACCAGTCTCTCTAATGCCCCTTTTCCCCCCTCCCTCCCTCCCTCCCTTTCTCTGTCTTCTCCCTCCCCTCTGCTGATGACATTGCTGACATTATCAGCAAGTCCAAGTCCTCATCCTGTCAACTTGACCCATTTCCCACAGTTCTTGTTAAATCCTGTCTCCCGTCTCTGCTCCCTATCATCACTAATATCATCCACTCCTCCCTAACCTCTGGCATTGTTCCCACAGCCTTCAAATCTGCTGCCATCACCCCCATCATCAAGAAACCAGGTCTTGACTTCAC
Source organism: Garcialebias charrua (assembly GCA_038048925.1). NCBI lineage: Eukaryota > Metazoa > Chordata > Actinopteri > Cyprinodontiformes > Rivulidae > Garcialebias > Garcialebias charrua. The sequence continues at coordinate 61,479 of JBBPBX010004723.1, forward strand.
CAACTTCAATAATCTTCGTCCGATCTCCAATCTGCCCTTCATCTCCAAGATTCTTGAAAAAACTGTTGCTAGTCAACTTCACTCTCACCTGTCCAACAACAACATTTATGAAGAGTTTCAATCTGGATTTCGCCCCCACCATAGCACCGAAACAGCTCTAGTAAAAATTACTAACGACCTTCTTCTTGCTGCTGACTCTGGTCTTCTGTCCATCCTCATTCTTCTTGATCTAAGTTCTGCCTTCGACACCATCTGTCATTCTATCCTCCTCAACAGACTAACCTCCATTGGCATCTCAGGTACCCCGTTAGACTGGTTCAACTCCTATCTCTCTGACCGCACTCAATTCATTCAGCTTAAATCCTTCCGTTCCCAGTCTTCCCCTGTCTCCACGGGTGTCCCCCAAGGCTCTGTCCTCGGACCCCTCCTCTTCATCATTTACCTCCTTCCTCTAGGTCACATCTTCCGCAAATACGGCGTCCATTTCCACTGCTATGCTGATGACACGTAGCTCTACTTGTCATCAAAACCTAACTCCACCCACCCACCCTCCATCCTCACCGACTGTCTCAATGAGCTAAATCACTGGTTTTCTAACAATTTCCTTCAACTAAACAGCAACAATGCGGCTCGGGTGGTTGCTGAGGCAAAAACTCGGGCGTGGGAGGAGTTCGGAGAGGCCATGGAGAATGACTTCCGTACGGCTTCGAGGCGATTCTGGTCCACCATCCGGCGTCTCAGGGGGGGAAAGCGGTACGCGACCAACACCATTTATGGTGGGGATGGCGTGCTGTTGACCTCAACTCGGGATGTTGTGAGTCGGTGGGCGGAATACTTCGAAGACCTCCTCAATCCTACTGGCACGTCTTCCACTGAGGAAGCGGAGCCTGGGGACTTTGGATCGGGCTCTCCAATCTCTGGTGCTGAGGTCGCCGAGGTGGTTAAAAAGCTCCGCGGTGGCAAGGCTCCGGGGGTGGATGAGATTCGTCCTGAGTTCCTTAGGGCTCTGGATGTTGTGGGGTTGTGTTGGCTTACGCGACTCTGCAATATCGCGTGGACATCGGGGGCAGTTCCCTTGGATTGGCAGACTGGGGTGGTGGTTCCCCTATTCAAAAAGGGGGACCGTAGGGTGTGTTCCAACTATAGGGGATCACACTCTTAAGCCTCCCTGGTAAGGTCTATTCAGGGGTTCTGGGGCCTCATGTATCAACCATGCGTGCGCACAAAAACATTGCGCACGTCACTTTCCACGCAAAACCCCGTATGTATCAAAACTGAACTGAACGTGAATATATGCGCATCCAGGTACATATCCACGCAAGCTCCCGAGCAGGCGTACGCACGTTTCTGTGGTTCTTGTTCCTTTGGCGACACTTACAGGTGTTTCAGAGAAACTGAAGCCCCACAGTCTGTGGTTGACTTTAAGAGCGGCTTGAAGACCTTTCTTTTCAACCGAGCATACTTTACTCCTCATGATTCTACTTTTGATCTTAGCTGATACTGTTGTTGATTTTAATTGTTTTATTATTTGTCTTATTGACATTCAAATATGTTGCACCTTGTAGCACTTTGAGATTTCCATTAATGAAAAGTGCGTTATAAATTGAATTCATTATTATTATTATTATTATTATTATTATTATTATTATTAACTGTTCATGATGTGAAAATGATTAATATTCCCTCCAAACACACGATTAACAAGTATTACATCCACATGACGCAGTGAAATAAAGGACGCGCAAAGTTGTGCCAAAAATAAATTTAACAGGAACGGATTCATTCAGCCTTACTGGAGAATATAATAAATAGTGTAACACGCAGAGCATTTATTTAGAAACAGATATAATTTTCTGATCTAGGATATGGCTTATCAGCCGTTTTCAGAAATAATCATTTTTCAGTTTGGCACTGCTGCTGCGCTCTGGGGAGCCGTGCATCACGCGTGCATACAGAAGCAGCGGTCAAACTGTTCCACAGAGGGAGCTGCAGGTCGATCGGGACTGTGCAGTCCAGTCCACACAAAGCCGGATCATGTCCAATGGAATGTCTCATCCATATGATTCCAAAGGCTGAGTGGTCGCGCTTGGAGCGCGCCGCGCGCACCCTCACCGGTGTTGACACGGCAGCTGGAGGTGATTCATTATCTGCGTTTATTGTAGATTTCTCCAAAATGACACGTGAAAGTACACCTTATATAACTTGTAGGAGAGCAAAAGCTTCACAGACAGACTGCGCACAAGGCTGCGGGGCGCGCAGCGTCTGGAGACGCCAACATCACGTGATGTCATGAAATGTCTCCACCAAGACGCACAGACTCGTTTCTTCACATCATCTACATAAACAAAGATCTATGTTCTAGCAAACATCCAAGTAAGTTCCTCTGTGTTTACAGTAATAATGGTAATAAACTCGTGCGCAAAGTTAATATTTCCACACAGAATGAATGAATGAGCCGGTGGTGCGCGCGCACACAAATACCGACACAATCACTCGTTCTTTGCATGATGAACACATTTTATTACTATTCTTACTTAGGATGTTTGTCCTCACTCATATTATATTAAATTCATTATTTTCCCGAATCTAGAAATCATTTCTGATCGCGCAGGGATCAAACAAACATGTCCTTCACACATGCAGGAAGTAATTTGCATCTGTTTAACATATGTAAATGAAGGCGTGTCAGGGGAGGTGTCTCACGTGCGCTCAGTTCCACGTCAATTGTGATGTACAAAAGGAATGTGCGTGGATTCAGGTGTACGCTCAGTTTGATACATCCGGATCTTTTTGTGCGTGCACACATTTCTGGGTTTGACCGTACGTCACTTTCCAGTGAGGAATCCACGCAAGTCTTTGATACATGAGGCCCCTGGAGAGGAGGGTCCGTCGGATAGTCGAACCTCGGATTCAGGAGGAGCAGTGTGGTTTTCGTCCTGGTCGTGGAACACTAGACCAGCTCTACACCCTCAACAGGGTCCTGGAGGGTGCGTGGGAGTTTGCCCAACCAGTTTACATGTGCTTTGTAGACTTGGAAAAGGCATTCGACCGCGTCCCTCGGGGGGTTCTGTGGCGGGTACTCCGGGAGTATGGGGTACCAGGCCCATTGATATGGGCTGTTAGGTCCCTGTACGACCGGTGTCAGAGCTTGGTCCGCATTGCCGGCAGTAAGTCAGGCTCGTTTCCGGTGAGAGTTGGACTCCGCCAAGGTTGCCCTTTGTCACCGATTCTGTTTATAACTTTTATGGACAGAATTTCTAGGCGCAGCCAAGGTGTTGAGAGGATCCGTTTTGGTGGCCTTAGAATCGCTTCTCTGTTTTTTGCAGATGATGTGGTCCTATTGGCTTCATCAGCTCGTGATCTACAGCTTTCGCTGGAGCGGTTTGCAGCTGAATGTGATGCGGCCGGGATGAGGATCAGTTCCTCCAAATCCGAGGCCATGGTCTTGAGCCGGAAAAGGGTAGCGTGCCCTCTCCGGGTCGGGGAGGAGGTCCTTACCCAAGTGGAGGAGTTTAAGTATCTCGGGATCTTGTTCACGAATGAGGGAAAACTGGAGCGTGAGATCGATAGGCGGATAGGTGCAGCGTCCGCAGTGAAGCGGGCGCTGTACCGGTCTGTCGTGGTGAAGAGAGAGCTGAGTCAAAAGGCAAAGCTCTCAATTTACCGATCGATCTACGTTCCCACCCTCATCTATGGTCATGAGCTTTGGGTTATGACCGAAAGAACAAGATCTCGGATACAAGCGGCTGAAATGAGTTTTCTCCGCAGGGTGGCTGGACTCTCCCTTAGAGATAGGGTGAGAAGCTCAGTCATCCGGGAGGGACTCGGAGTAGAGCCGCTGCTTCTCCACATCGAGAGGAGCCAGTTGAGGTGGCTCGGGCATCTGGTTAGGATGCCTCCTGGACGCCTCCCTGGTGAGGTGTTCCGGGCATGTCCCACCGGGAGGAGACCCAGAGGAAGACCCAGGATACGCTGGAGGGACTATGTTTCTCGGCTGGCCTGGGAACGCCTTGGGATTCCCCCAGAGGAGCTGCTCCAAGTGGCTGGGGAGAGGGAAGTCTGGGCCTCCCTACTTAGGCTGCTACCCCCGCGACCCGACCCCGGATAAGCGGAAGAAAATGGATGGATGGATGGATAAACAGCAACAAAACAGAAATCATTCTTGTTGGTACCAAAAACTCTATTTCAAAATCAGAACATCTTCTCGTCCCCCTTAACAACTCTCTGCTATCCCCCTCCCCTCAGGTCAAGAGTCTCGGTGTCATCCTCGACACCACTCTCTCCTTCACTTCACACATCAACAATATTACTCGGTCTGCCTATTTCCACCTCCGTAATATTAACCGTCTCCGTCCTTCTCTCACACCCCGCTCCACAGCCATCCTGGTGCACAGCCTTGTGACTTCCCGTATTGATTACTGCAACTCCCTTCTCTACGGCCTCCCCAACAAATCTCTCCACAAGTTACAGATGGTCCAGAACTCAGCTGCCCGTGTCATCACTCAAACCTCCTACTATAACCACATCACTCCTGTCCTGCAGCAGCTCCACTGGCTCCCGGTTAAATCACGCATCATCTTCAAAATTCTACTCCTCACGTTCAAATCTATCCACAACCTTGCCCCTCCTTATCTATCTGACCTCCTACAAATCTCCATCCCATCACGCTCTCTCAGATCCTCCTCTTCGCTACATCTCCATGTACCCTCTGCCCGCCTCTCCACCATGGGGAGCAGGGCCTTCACCTGCTCTGCCCCTCACCTCTGGAACGCTCTACCGCCAGACCTTCGAAACACCACCTCCCTTTCTCTGTTCAAGACAGCCCTGAAAACCCATCTCTTCAGACTAGCTTATCATTAACTTTACTAAATGTATTTTTATTATCTTGCATTTTATATCCTTTGTGTATTTTATATTTCGATTTGTCACTGATAATGTTTGATCTGTATACACTGTATTGGTTTGTTCAGTGTCCTTGGGTGTCCTGAAAGGCGCTTTTAAATAAAATGATTATTATTATTGTTTTCCCCTTGCCGGTTCGGGTCGGTTATTGCGCAATATATGTGTGGCAGAAGCGAGCTGGACGCATTTTCCACCTCACATATGAGCCGCGCCGCACCACGATTCCGGACTGATTTCAGAGCAGGGTTCAGCGCGCCGTCCTTCACGTCATAAACACTGTCGGTCACTGATTGGTCGGGGGGAGGAGGCTGTCTGGAGGGGAAAGGTGCATTGTGGGTCTTTTCAGAACAACAACAACAGATCCTCCATCTGAGCTTGTCCTCGCCCACACCAAACCAAAGCGTAGCTGATCGTATTGTTGGAGCTTGAACATAATAGATATCATGGCAAAAGAAAATAGTTAAGGGAACACTACCTCCACCACGTGTGAGACGAGTAGGATCCTACACCCCGCCCACCGAAGGGCTGCAGAAGTGAATGGAGACAGAGCTACATGTGAGCCGATCCGAATTGAACCAGACTGGACCAGACTGATCCGCTCTGCGCCGAGCGAGTGGAAAAGGGGCATAAAGGTCAGTACTTTTCCTCAGTTCAGTTCTGCTCCTTGGTCCGGCCACGCCCACTCACACCTGCACCTTGTCTCTAGCTCAGCTGCTCCTCATCTCCTTGTCAGGTTCAGCTCATGTTCCTCTCTGTAAACTCTGTAATAAAACAGTTCAGAGAAATGGCTGCACAGACCTTTCTCCTCCCTCTGGCCATTCATAAATCACATATGAAACCAACACTTCCTGCACAGAAATTAGCTTTCAGCAATGAAGGGGGCAAGCAGAACCAAAAGAGGCATGGAGCACAACTCAGCTGGGCTGAAGTGGAGCGTAACACATAAAATGTGTGACAGACTTCTCCTTCATGTCAATTACAATATATAATGAATTAACTCACTTTGGTGATCCTTTTTGTGGTTGTAAATCTAACTGAAGTGGCTCAGCACGACAGTCAGTCATGGCAGCACGACGGCTCAAGCCTCGGATATAGTCGCGCTTTGGTCCGCAAGCTGGAGCGCGCGTGCTCCGTGCGCACTGTGCATGCGTTTATAGTGTGGCCCGGCAGCGCATGGCAAAGTGCTGTTCTTTTACTGACCAGCAGGTGGCAGTACCCTCTAAAACCTGTGCATATGTTGCAAGAAAGGGTGTAGAAGAAGAAATCTACCATAGAAGAAGAACTGTTTGAAATCACACAACAAAAACAAATGGCTTTCCGCTCGCTCGGGGAATTTAATACATTTGAATCACATAAAAAACATTCCTCCATGCGTCGCGACGCCGTTTCCACGACCACAGCGGCGCAGACAGCTGCAGGCTCTGGCGTGAAGGCTGTCGGTGAGGTCCCTACCCGACCTGTCAATCAATTCGGCGCGCGTGCTAGGCTTGCGGAGCTTCAAAATCTGGGAGGTGCACGACCACGCGCGAAACCAACGCGCTGGCCAAAGCGCGGGGTCGGGGACTTCGCGATTGCGTCACTTTGGCCGTGCGCCCTATGCGACGCGTCAACTATATCCCAGGCTTTAGTGGTTAGCACTGTTGCCTTATAGCAAGAAGGTCCTGGGTTCAATCCCCGGTTGGACCAGGGGTCTTTCTGTGTGTAGTTTCAGTCTGGCTTCCGAGCAGCTCAAAGTACAGAGACTGCATTAATGAGAGTCTTTTTTATTTATTTATTTTTATAGAAAAAACAAGTACACAAAAAAAAACTTACAATGTCAAACATGGCTCGAGACTTAAGGCATGCATAGCATAAAAGAGAATAAAGGCACATAAACAAATACAAAAATGTGTCTTGGGCAGCTTACAACAGAAATTCGTTACAGATTGTTTTAGTTTTTAAAGCTTTTGCATTAGTACAATACTTTAAAGTAGATAAGTAAGAAGAAGTATAATTAGAAAACACTATAAATCTAGGTTTTAGCAAGGAGAATTTACAGCTGTGGATGTAAAATTTGGCTAATAGTAGTATTAAGTTTACAACAAAAACTTTCTCACTTGAAATATTTGGACAAAAGAAACCAAACAGTTTAATTTTAGTGTCAAATGGTAGGTCAATTTCTAACTTTCTATTTACATACATGAAAATGTCTTTCCAGAACACCTGAGTATGAGAACAGTCCCAGAAGAGATGGAGGGTGGTCTCCTCAGAGCTGCGGCAGAGCGAACACATTGGGTCTATGTTTGGACGGTACTAGGAGATTATATAGTTTACAGGATAACATTTATGCAGAATCTTTAGGGACACTTCTCGAATCTTATTAGTTATAAAGTATTTTCTAGGTAACAACCAAACATCTTTCCAACAGATATCATTAAAGAAATTATCACAGAAGAATATAGAAGCAGGTTTACTAATACATTCTCTACTTATTAATTCTCTAATACATTTGTTATTTGTTTTTTCACTTAAGAAAGGGTCAGAGTTACCAATGAATAATTCTTCAGTTAAATAGTTTGTGCTGTTTTGTACAGGATTTGACATCAACATTTTCACACCAGATGGAATTGCATCAAAGACAATTGCAAATTCTTTTGGTAGTACTGGAAAGTTTTACGTAGTTAAAAATTCACTATAAGAGTAAGTGTTGCTGGCATTAATGAGAGTCACCAATGATGTCCTAATGGCTGCTGACACTGGTTCTCCCTCCATCCTTTACCTCCTTGACCTCACTGCAGCTTTCGACACTGTGGACCATAATATCCTCCTCCACCGTCTTCATATGGAGGTCGGTCTCTGTGACACTGTCCTGGACTGGTTCAAATCTTTCCTCTCCAATAGGTTGGAATGTGTTATGGTACATCCAGACCGAACGTGATTTCAACGGCAAAAAAGCTCAACACGCACGCAAGTGGACGCACTGGACCCAGTGGTGTCCAAACCAGAACGTGAAATTGTGGCTGCGTTGCGGCGGCGGGGGGGGGAGGAGCTTACCGGTATACCGAGTTCCTCTCTGCACTCCGCCAGGCAAGGAGCTTTTTATTTTTGTCCCTGTAGAGCAGACTTGACTGGTCGTGAAGGAATTGTCGCGAACACACAGCTACAATAAGTTTCTCTTCCATAGTACACGACCTCGCGGGTCTTTCCTGTGTCCCACAAACAATACGTCACATAGTTGCGCATTACCCCCGCCCCCTCGTTTCCGCGTCACATAGCGGACTCCCCCTTTCTCCTCGACCCGACTCTCCTGATTGGTCGGACATGCGTTCACGAGTTTGAACGGCGAAAATCTTCAGCATGTTGGAGGCGGGCTTTGGAGGCTGACGCGGGTTCACGTGCACGGAAAACGCTCTCCAGCACGCTCAACACGCACGCGACGTGACGCCAGACGCCAGGAGGCGCCCGGAGGTGCGTCCCCCATTGACTTTGCATGTAAACCGGACGCTCCTGCAGTAGAAAACACATTCGGTCTGGATTCACCATTAGTCTTGGCAATGCCACGTCCCAGACAGTCTGTGTCTCCTGTGGTGTCCCTCAGGGGTCAGTTCTGGGGCCCCTGCTGTTTTCCCTCTACATGCTGCCTTTGGGTCAAATTATTAATCAGTTCAACATTTCTTTTCACTGTTATGCCAACGATACGCAGCTTTACTTCAGGACTGGAGCATCATCATCATTCCTATTGTCATCTCTATCTTCACTCACTGCCCTCTCTACCTGCCTGGAGGAGATAAGGGCATGGATGAATCAGAACTTTCTTCAATTAAACTGCTCCGAGACCAAGGCCATACTAACCGTGTTTCCATCCATTTTCATTTCAAATTTTGAGCTAATTTTTGAAATCTCGCAAATATGTAAATACAAATTAATGCGAAGCAGAAGTGTTTCCATCTGCTGGCTTGTAGCGCATCTACCAAGCCACGCACAGCGTCATTACGTCAGACGTCAGCGTCATTACGTCAGACGTCAGCACTGCGCATGTCTACAGTAAACAGGAAGTAGCGGTTGAAAACAGAACCCGGCCACACATCTCGTCAAAATGGAGAGAATATTTCAGGTACGTGTTGCTATCGGGCAAGTTGTATTTATTCTGTCATGCCAACTAGTTTTAGCGATGTTACATGTTGTCCGGAGCGGAAACAGCTGAACGTCACGTGACGTGAATGTTCGCTACGGCAGAACTGAGTCGGAAAATCTGTTTCCATCTGTCGTTTTGCGCATCTGCTCATTTTCGAAGATCCCAAAAACCACCTCAAGCGAGCGTATAAACTTTTTGGCAAATTTGAGGAAGTAACTTCGCATTTTGCCGTTTCCATTAAGCTTTTCTGCTGCGATACTTCAAAATGCGCAGCTTGAAACCTTGATGGAAACACGGCTAGTGACAACACAAAAAAATTACAAAGCAGGATAAAAGAACTTCAGACATGAAAATTAACAGTCCTGTGAAGAAAAATGTTAATGGAAAATAAATACTGACATTTTTTTTTACTAAGGATCAAATGAAGAAGAATAACTTCCCAGTTCCATCTGATAGTTTAATCTTTTTTTTTTTACTGTTCTACAATTTGTTGATGCCGTCTCATCTCAACTTGATAATAATACTGTATAATAATAATAAACTTTATTTGTAATAGCACCTTCCTACAATGCCTTGCATTGACCAAGGTGCTTAACAAGACAGAACATAAAAACCGGTACAATAAATCAGTGAAGATAAAATACAAACAGCAGCAATAAAAGGAGGCAATGGAAATAAAAATGCTACATACTAAAATACCAAAAGTAATAAAAGTTACACCTTCAGTTTGGATTTAAACAGAGTCAGATCAGAGGTGGCACGCAGTTCAAGGGGGAGACTGTTCCAGGCTTTTGGGCCGGCAACAGAAAAGGACCTGTCTCCCCATTGTTTGTACCTTGAGCGAGGCACCTCCAGCAGGTGTTGACTGGCAGATCGTAAAGCTCTGCTGGGCTGATGGACTTTCAAAAGTTCTGAGATGTGGAGAGGTGCAAGTCCATTCAGAGCTTTGAAAACTACTTGACCCATAACTAATAATATAAAACTATAATGCAAATTAACAGTTCTGCAGTAAATACCAACTTTGTGAAGGTTATGGTGTTAAAGTAATTTTATTGAAACATCTTGATTAAGATATTATTGTTTAAGACAGAAAATTAGATATTGTACCTTTGTGATACTTTGCAACATTCAAGTCATTCTCCTGTAGTTTACCTGGAAAACATAAAAAAATACTCATCTCCACGATCACGTTTCTTTAAAGATAATGTCACAATTTATGCTGCAGTCTTTGACAAAGGATCTATAACTTTAAATTAACCACGTCAATCTTTCAGGAAAAAAAGGCTATATTTTGAGAGTTCAGTGGAATTACCATTAAAAAAACAACTTCAAAATTTAAGCTGTAATGAATATTTTAAAATGCTGAATTAGACAGAAATAGATCAGTTTACACCAGTCATGATTGCAGAGCTAGCTGCTGTTAAAACACAACTAGCTAACTAACATGTTTAATGAAGAAAAACTGGCGACATGAAGTATTAATGTTGATAAAATGGTACAGAACAGTCAGCTAACGCTTCACAAGGGCAAAAGAAAATTGTATTTTCATCAACTTACCGAAGAAAACACATTTGAAACATCAACAATGAACGACGTTTGATGCTAGCAGCGCTGCTGTTTGAAACACTTCCGGAACAAATCGCCCCCTCCATGACCCACGTGACTTCCGCATTCCATTCTTACAATGGGAGTCTATGGGAGTGTCGGAACTCTCTCTTTATATGGCTCTGGCTCAGCCTAAAGGGCGAGATACACTCGAGCGTCCTCACGATACGCCAATACGCAGCGTACGTACGCCCCGTACGCAGCGTAGCCCCGCGTAGCCCCTCAGGGCAAGTACGCGCAAAAGTATTTTTTTACTACGCATACGCGATTCGCATACGCGATGCGCGGTGTCTGACCTAAACTTCCCCGGCGCCGGACTGTTTTGTATGTTACACAAATGAAATAAATTCCTCTTTTTTATCGCTGATCGGGCCTTTTCTTTTGTTTTTTTGCCTAAAGTCAAGTAACCGCTTCTTCCTCCGTTCACTCGATGAATGAAATGAATGAATTCAGGTCCTACCTGGGTGCGCGATGTTTTATATATTCCCTGGTGGGCTGTGGTGGGCTGTGGGCTGCAGGAAAAGCACTCCGTGCTCAGCTGCTCATATTACAACAAGGAGAACGCGAGCGTTTGGAGCGAAAAACTAGCGGAAGTGACGATCGGAAGTGACGGTACGGAGGAAATGACGTTAGAATTTGGAGCGAAAACACGAGAATCTACGCGAGAACGAAAGCCGAGTGTAGCAGCGGCTCCATATACGCGCGTATACGCGCGTATACGCGCGTATACGGAGTCTGCTTCAGTGTATCTCGGGCTTAAGGAAGAAAGGAGCTCAAAATGTTGTTGTTTTTACTGCTTTTTTAATTCTAGAGGAAATACAGGAACTTTATCGCCGCTGGCGGCATGTTTTATATCTTCTGCTGACAGACAATCATATACAGGTAATTTACATTTTTTAAGTCTATAAACTTTTAAGAAATAAATGTTAATTTCAACTACTGTAGTTTCCTGGATAATTTCAGTGACTGACAGACTAAAGTATTAACTTTATTAACTTGTGCATAATAAATAGTATCTAAATTTATCTTATTAAGTTACTAATAATGTAATACTGTATATATTAATATATATATATATATATATATATATATATATATATATATATATATATATATATATATTTTTTTTTCTTTCGGCTTCTCCCTTCGTTAGGGGTCACCACAGCGAACTAGTCGCATGAAGACTTGGCAATTGTTTTTACGCCGGATGCCCTTCCTGACACAACCACAGACCACCGGGCTACCACAGCTCTCTGTGTGGAGCAGAGAGCTGATATTTAGGGTTCCCGGGGGAGCAGATGGTGTGGGTTAAGGGCCTTGCTCAAGGGCCCAGAGTGGGGCAGATGAGGGTGGAGACAGGTGTGACCGCTTCACCTGTCCCACCCACATCTTTTTGCTGTTGTCGGTACCGGGGCTTGAACCGGCGATCTTCCGATCACAAGCTCACCTTCTTAACCTCTGCGCCACCACTCCCCTATATATATACAGTATATATATATATACAGGTAACCCCCGACCTACGACCCCATCGACCTGCGAACCACGGGACTTACGAACATATCATATTTAATAAAAATATGAAAAAAAAAAAATATATATATATATATATTTTTTTTTTTTTTGTGTTTAAATGTTCTTAATTTCATGTGTACATCACTTTGTTGCAGCTCTGGTTGTTTTAAAGGCTTTATAAATAATAATTATGATAAAAAAGATCATTTCTGATCATTTTTGAGCAATTTTTGAGCAATTTTGGGAAACAGGAAGTAGGTCTTCAGTTTACACGGTCACAAATTAATGTAGAACACCGGACGCTATTTAAGGTTCAGTCACTGGGGTCTCCGGTCACAAATTAATGTAGAACACCGGACCGGACGCCATCTTAGGTTAGCTGCCGAGAGCTGGACGAAGACTGGTGACCAGGATGGCTTCATATGGATTAATTACTAGCTGGAAACGTCTCTGTGAACTTTGTGGATGTCTCAGGCAGCGGATTTATCGCCGATCGTGCCAGGCCGCCGTGCGAACACCTCCGGCCGGCCTGGCTACACCTCCGGCCTGGCTAGCTCCAGAGCTAACACTGGAGCTAACACGGGAGCCGGCCTTTTGAACACTGGTGACCAGGATCGCATCATGTGGATTAATTACTAGCTGGAATAGCTCTGTGGACGTCTCAGGCTGGAGCAGCGGCTGGAGCAGCAGAAGCTGCAGATTGATCGCGCCGCCGCTCCAACACTAGCTCATGGCTTGGCTAGCAGAAGCTAGCCAGCTAGCTAACACAGGCCTGGAGCAGCTGCGGTGGCTTGCCGGCCCCCGCGCTGCTCGGCCCGACAACAATCAACGCATGGCAACCTAAGATGTCGGCTTTGACCATCTCAAAGTAAGAAAATATATTTTTATTTATTCTGTAAATGTGAATAGCAATGTTTAACATTACAGTACACTACTTTACATGCTTAAATGTGTGCGCGCGCTCCGTTAGCATGATAAATAAAGGTTGAATGAATGAATGAATGAATAATTTTTTTTTTTAATATAATTTTCACCCCCTACCTACGAACGGATCGAGCTGCGAACGGTTCTTAGGTCCCAAACTCGTACGTAGGTCGGGGGTTCCTGTATATATATACATATATATATATATATATATATATATATATATATATATATATATATATATATATATATATATACATATATATATACATATATATATATACATATATATATATATATATATATATATATATATATATATATATATATATATATATATATATACAGGTAGTCCCCGATTTACGAGCGCTCTGATCTGCGAGGTTCCAGACTTACGAGCTGCACATTTTTGGAAAAAACGAAAAAAATACTGAGTTTTCATGTGTTTTTTCACTTCAGTTAGCTAGTTAAGCATATAAACACACGTTTCCGATCATTTTTATGCACTCAAAAGTAGTTTTTAGATGAAAATAGAGTGTTTTTAGGTGCGCTAGCGAAAACCGTTCCAATTTACGAGCGGATTTCCGGATTTACGAGCGAAATGGCGGCCGTTCCAAATTACGAGATTTCCGGTTTACGAGCGCCTCGTTGTAACGGATCTCGCTCGTAAATCGGGGACTACCTGTATATATATATATATATATATATATATATATATATATATATATACATATATATATATATATATATATATATATATATATATATATATATATATATATAAATATAT